>JAHBCN010000757.1:194404-199146 GCA_019359885.1 Listronotus oregonensis | reverse complement strand
AAATAAAATAACACTTGAAAATGTTTATACTGAACATAAATTAACTGTTACTAAAATGTATCATACCTTTTTATTTTTTAAATTAATAAATCAGTATTAAAGTGAGTTTTTATTGAATTTTGCTTAATATCAAAACATGTGTCTCTCCCTCATTATTGAAGGCTGATATCGAAAATCTGAAGCCAGATCTGGATTCAGCAGGCCAAAATATATAAAATCCAGCCATAATCATTCCAGGGAGGCAAAAAAAGTTTTAGAATGTTGGTCAGTGAAATTAGCGGTAAACGATTAAAATTGTATAGGTTATGTTTACTTTTTGCTTTTTTAAGATTAGAAATTTTATCGTCTAAATAGAAACAGAGCGTTTAAAACAACTTAAACATATTAATTTTTAAGGTAATAATAGAATAAGTTTCAGATTTTCTGTTGCTTGTCGGTAATTGTGCAAAATAATTTATTACCTAGTTCTAGGATCTATTCTAACGTAAATATATACCTACAAATCTAAAAGCATAAAAATCCAGATAATAGTGTTTTTATTTGTTCACCTTGAATTCTAATGATTTCCTTACATAATTTGTAGATTTTAAAAGCAAATAAAAAATATAAATATATTTTATGTTTACGATATGTAAAATTTGAAACTGTTGGGCATGGAAACATCATAAATTTTAGTTTTGTGGGCGAACGTTTGGTCCTTCGATTAATACAAGGTATTTCATGACTTAGGTCCAAAAATGAAAGCTAATTCTTATAATGCTAGTATAACATTTAAAAAAATTGTTTAAATCTCAAAATAAAATACTGTTTTCCTACGAGTGTGGGGAAAAGTCCACTTTTCCGCACGCATTTGAGTGCAGTTGCACTTTTCGCACGGCGTGCAGAAAAGTTGTAGGCTATTTCATGCAATATACGAAGCCATTGCAAGTTTTAGTTTAGTCTCTTTTTTGTTTGTTACTTCGGAATTTTCAATATTTCAACTAAAACACAAAAAACATTGTTTTAATTACCCTGTATAATAATAATAAATGATTATGACAAGTCAAGCAACAATATGTAATCTTGGTGACTTTAACACATGTCAGATTTTTTCTTCGTTTCCATATGAACAAGCAATTGCACAAATGAATTTCAATACAAACAAGCATTTTTAATGAAAAGGCGTCATAGTATCTTTTTTAATTAAATAAAAATCCGAAAAAAATAATTATTTAAAATGAGTAGTTCCGATGAGGAGCTACCAGATTCTATCCTGGATGCAGCAAATACCGTAAGTTTGAATTTATTACCAGCAAAATCTCGTGAAAAATATGAGAATCAATATAGTCATTTCGAAAACTGGTGCTCCAGCAAGGGGACAAAAAGTATTAGAGAAGAAGTGTTCTTGGCCTATTTTGCGGATTTGCACAACATATAAACCTAATACTTTATGGAGTAAGGACTCTATGTTAAAATGTGTCCTCAAAGTGAAAAGGAACCTTGATAAAAGTTCATATTTCAAGCTAACATCACTACTTAAACACCAAAACGTGGGATACCGGCCAAAAAAATCAAAAACTTTCAGCAAAGAAGAAGTTTTAAGATTCATGAAAGAAGCACCTGATAATATTTACCTTCTAATAAAAGTTGCTACAATTTTTGGATTAACCTGTGCTTGTAGGAGAGATGAACTTACAAAAATAATGATTGATGACATACAGGATAATGAAAATTTGATAGTGGTGAAAATTCCTGACAGTAAAAACAACACTTCCAGAATCTTTGTAGTGTCCGATGAAACAAATAACGGACTTTATCTGCAATTGTACCGTAAATATGCAAATTTGCGAAAACCACATACCCCACACAGACGTTTTTTTGTCCAGTATAAACAAGGAGCATGCAGTACGCAATGTGTGGGAATAAATTCAATAGGTAAAATGCCTTCAGAAATTGCTCCATACCTAAAATTAAAAAATCCAGAAGAGTACACTGGACATAGTTTTCGTCGATCCTCTGCGACTATGTTAGCGGATTCTGGAGAAGGAATTACCAATGTCAAGCGACTTGGGGGCTGGAAATCAACGGCTGTAGCTGAGAGCTACATTGATGAATCCACAAATCAGAAAAAGGATATGTCGAATAAAATATTGACCATGAACAACTCCCTCCTGAGCTAAGTCAACCTTCATCAAGACGTACAATAAGCGCTTCCATAAGCCACCCGCTAAATGAAATTACAGGTTCTGCAATTAATTTACAATATGCTAATAACTGTTCTTTTGTTGTAAATGTTATCAACAAATAATTCCCATTTATAAATATGTTGTAGTAGTTCTTTCAGATTAAACATAATTTAAAAACTAATCATTGCTTTAATATTGGTATTATCTGACGCTCGCAGGAAAAATTTTGTTCCTAACGCTTGCGGAAAAGTATCACTTTGCACACTTGTTAGGAAAATAACTATTTCGCACGCTTGTGAAAATTGGGTCATTGCAATTTGACGAATAGCTAGCGCGAGAACTTTTTTTTAAATGTTTGTTTTATCTAATAAAGAATAAAGTATCTACAGGATCACCCAATGAACACTGATCAGGGACCTTCGTGATTTTATATTTTTTCCCAAAGAATTCTAAACTATATTTAATTAAATGATTTGAATTGGAAGAGTAATAAAATTAACATTTTTTTATGTATCATTATTTATGGGTTCTGTTTTTGAATGGGACTCGTCGAAGATATAATATTATTGTTGTTATTAGATTATACAGGGTTTTCCATAATAAACTACCTATTTTGATATTTAAATAAATTCTATAGATAAGTCACTACGTTTTTGTTTATATTATTATCATATATGGCCTTTGAGATCTGAATCAAGATATTTTGAACCGAGTAGGCACTTGACACAAAACTAGGAAAATTGATTTTCGTAAAAGGTAATTTTTCTAATAAAGCATCATTAGGTTTGAACACATAATTTAATGTTTTGTTTTAATTCTTATTAATTATTTAGTTTAACAACGAGTTTTTTTGCGTGAAAAAATAAAGAGTAACTTAATAGAAGAAGATGAAGCGACAGTACGTACCGCTAAAAACTCTAAAAGAGTTCTGGGAGAAGTGTTTAATGGTCGACTCATTTTGCTATTTGCAAATTGGAATTTAGGGTCCCCGGACTAGACTTTTTTCTGTGGGGCTATTTAAAGTCAAAGGTTTTTGCCACTCGTTCAGAAAACATCCAAGATCTTAAAGTCCGAATTCCTGAAGAGATCCGGTGAATAGGTCAGGTTTTCCTTCATCGTTTCATGTATCATTTCTTGTCAAATCTTGAAAAGTGCATTGTAGTTAATGGCACTTACTAGACGTATTTTTTAAAAGTTTGGATAAGTTGTATGTTATAGTAAATCCTAAAGAGTAAATTGTATTAAAGTGTATTAAAATGTTAGTTTTTTTAATTTTTAAACAATTTTACTGAGCAATTGAAGTTGGTAGTCTATTATGGTAAACCCTGTACATACGTATTATACCAAAAATCCAACTGGTGAAATTAGCTTGAATTTATCGATTCTATATAGGGTTTTTACTGAGAAAAGTATTAAATCTTCAAATAAGCATTAATTTTCCTTGATTTTTTTTGTCCACTTTCAAATTCCTTAATTTATTCAATCTTTAGAATAAAAAAAATATGTATCGCAAGGTAAATTACTATTTCATACGTCTTCTACACATTTTTTTAATAAAACATTTACGATTTTTGCTATTTTCTTTATCCCAAAACTTTTTTCGAAAAAACTAACCCTTATTAAACAAATCCTATTACATTTACCCCTTAAAAACACCTCAATTTACCACACAAACTCACAGGTGCGCATCCCTCCGCATTCGAAATACGTGACTTTCGCACCTCGGAGCGGTGAATTATGGTGAAAACCGCAAAGAAACGCGAAGCCGTTAAATTCTAGAAGCTAGACTCACCTAAAGCGTAATTCCTGCTAAAAATTATTCCTGAGATAAGCACACACATCCACTCAACACACTAGAGCTGCAGACGAAGAGCAGAAAAGTTATTCTCGGATTGTTAGCGCGGTTGTTTGGACCACGTTCAAAATGCCAGCGCGCGTAGGTAAGAAGATAAGAGCGCGTGCGCTTGGTGAGGTATTCTTGGATTTGTTTAAGGCGGTGTGTTGCAGAAATACGGGCGTATTGTGAATAGTAATGATAATTTATTTTGTTTTTGCTGTTAGGAAGGTAAAAACGCTAATTACTTCCTTCTGAATTTGGTTGAGTATATATACAGTGTGTCCCAAACTGGGCCTACATGTATTGGTAACTCGGGAACCATTAGAGCTACAGTGTTGGTTAATTTAGGAAAGTTTTAGACAATTTAACTGCAAAATTAAATCTGCTTTCAGATTTTATTTATCTTTTTTGAGATAATTAAGAAAAACCAAAATGGTGCATTTTTGTTTGATACTTTATAACTTTTTTGTTTTAATCCGATTTTCACAATTCTTTTGCCATTTTATAGATAATTTTTAAAGTCACGGAAGTTGCCCTTCGGTTTCTTAAAGATCTTACCACAAGGAAGCGATCGTCAGCTGCAGTCGTTTTTCTCTTTCTACCAGATCCTTGCCGTCTAGTAAAATTTCCTGTTTCCAAGTACCTATTCCAAGCATCTTGAACTGTGGCCCTTGGAAATCCCAACGTACGAGCTACATAACTTTTATTATCACCCTCCTCTATTAGAGCAACAATTTTTG
>JAHBCN010000757.1:154404-189404 GCA_019359885.1 Listronotus oregonensis | reverse complement strand
GTACTATGTATAAAGAAGCATTTATGCCAAATTTCATTAAAATATCTAAAGTGGTATTACAGATATTAATAATAAATCATTTATTTTGAAACATTTTACCACTCTGTATCTCAAACGTTAAGACGTTTAGGACATATGTTCATTAGAAGTTTTCTTCTTAAAATTGACCCAAAAATTGCCTTCTTAAATATTGACGTACAATTAGAAAACACCCTGTATAATGTAAAAAAAATTACCAAACATAATATTTTATTTCTCGTAAACAGTTGGTTTTATTGATGTCAATCAAGAATACCTTTTTTTTATTTTAACGTTAAAGCTATCCAAACATAATATTGTTAAGCCTTTATCATACAGGGTGTTTAAAAATGCTATTATTGTACCAGAGCTTGTCGGTCCCTGGCTAACTAAATAAGCCAAATGAATCGCTAACTGCAGAAAGGGGACATGTCACAATTCTGAAATTGTTCAGGAAATTAATAAAACTTCAAAACTTTTCTTTGAAAGGTCATTTAAGAAAAAAAATTGTTGTAGGATCTAACTTGGCACATCTTTTATAAACTACCGCCACCTATTTTTGGTTTATAATTATTAACTCTGCGTTACTGTCAAATTAGACATATGGACATGACTCCTTTCTGCAGTAAAATAAAACTAGTCGTAATGATTTTGTCATTTTTTTATTCAAATCGTTATTTATCATCAACTGGTCATTAAACACTTGAAGTTATTAAGTTAAGAACACCTATTCTATATCGCCTTCCGTTTCAGTTGTCGGCCAAGCGGTAATGCTCCTCCAAAACTCCAAAAAGTCCTCGGGAATGAATTTTTGTGTATTTAATATGTCTGCCATTTTCTTTTTGTGGATAGGTAGCTTCTCGGGGTAAGCTTTTCTTACACAATCAGTTAGACCTTTCTCGGCATTCCTGAGCCGGTAAGTGTCAATTACAGGGCAGTTAATAAACTCACGGCAGACTACTTCAGTGGTTATGGAAATGGTCAAATGATGGAAGGGGGCAATAGAAAATGTTTTCTTTTGAGATCGTGGCACACTCTTCCCGTAAGATTCATTACTCAGGCAAGTTTTTTTGTAAAATTGTGGCCACCAACTTTTATAATCGTACACTAAATCCCTAGACACCTGAATAACTGAGAACTTTTCCTGATTTTTGGAAGCTTTGGAAATAATTTCAATATATTCCTGGATGGTGTAGAATCGTTCTGTTTTATTGAGCTGTCGTTTAATAAGGCCAAAGTCACGGTCACAAGGCATGAATGAATGTCCTCTCATAGGGTAGTATATCTGAATCTCTTCAAATCTTTTGAGTTCAATCATACTCATTAAAAAGCGAACAACTGTATTATTTTTGTTCTGGCCAGAGCAGTTGTCGCAAAAAACATGAAGGGTTTTATAATTTTGCAAATCTTCCTGATCGAAATAATGTTTAAGGAAAGAACATACATCATTTGCACCTTTACCCGCCTCTCCTTTATGGTAGATGTAACAAGAAATGTTTTTAGATTTCAAATTATGGATTCCTAAAGTACAAACAGTAAGCTGACGAAAATAATAGAGATCCTGTACAGGAATTTGTGGCAGTGAAACATTGGCCATAAAATCAATGCATATTCCTAATATCTTCTTATCCTCTTCACAACATTTTTTTACCAAATCTATCGCTGCATAAAACTTCTTGCTTCGTCTTTTGTGGACCATAAGTTCGGCGACTGCTACTCTCTTTGCATTTTCGTTGAGGGTGTCACTCTTTATTTTAGCATTGAGCTCCTCACGGGTATTGCAAATATCTTTTGCTGGTCGACCAAATTTTAAATCATAATTCTCTTTAAAGTAGGACCAAAAAAATTTATAAAAAATTTTATCATTTGGATGTTTCTCTCTAAACATTTCATACATTGTTTTCACGGATAATTTGCAGTCCAAATAATGAATTTCTTTACTTGTATAATGCGATGATTTTACAGGGTAGGATTCAATATGTTCACGGATATTTGCAATGATATGTCCCCTTATTGCATTTCCACTAATATTTTTACCACGCATGTCTTGCGGACTATTGTGATTTCTTAAAAGAAATATAATACGTTAGCAGCGCTTCTTAGAGATGCCGTAAACTGATAGAAAAGCTTTCTTGCATGTTTGTATTCTACTTGAACCGTTCAGAACAAAATATTTAACACTTAACGACTTTGGTTTGCTACTATCAGCGGCCGTATTACCTCTTTTTCGTAAAACAGAATGTAGTTCTAAGAGCCTTTGTAAATGCAAATCTTGTAGGTCTTTAGTTTCCAAATTACAGAATGAAATAAGCATACATTGTTTCTCTTCCTCACTCAAACGGCTTAAACATTTCTTGAAGCAACTAGAAAAAAACATAATCTTTCCTAATGCCAACTTAAAAAAATTAGCTACAACTTACCATAGATCACCAGCAACCACTCTTGCAGGTAATACTTTTCCAGAATAATTTTCATGCTGCAGTCCTTGCACTTTTGCCTTTTTAATAATATTTCTTTTATATTTATCTCTATTCACAACACCTTTTTTTCGTTTTCTCGACATTTCTACTTCACTTTCTGAACTGGAACTCATTTTTACCTCTGTACAATAATCAAATAAAGATTAGAGAAGAATAAAGACGTGTTGTTCGTTCGTAGACAAATGAAAACAAGTGTATCACAGTGGAACGATAAAATGGGCTACTATATCTCTGTTGGATTATAATGACAAACTAACTGATCCATTGTATTGATTTACGGAACGGCAACAACGGAAATCAATGTCGATGCTTTACTGCAGAAAGGTGACTTCTCCAGGATATGTCCCCTTTCTGCAGTTAACAAGAATTTAGACGCTTTACAGTATCGAGAGTGACTATGCCGTATGTCCCGTTTCTGCAGTAAAAGATGTATTTACCATGTTAGAATCGAAATATACGTTAATCTCAATTTGTCACAAAAATGGAGATATCCCCTTTCTGCAGTTAGCGATTCAAATATGATTTAATGGGTTCATTTTAAGAAGACTTATCTAGTTACCATCATATTAAAAAAATATTAAATTACGCCTAGTATTTTAAAAGTTATTTAAACAAAAACGATTTCCAGGGGCGTCCGTTATGTACTTGTATCTCCGTGGGGAAGCCTCGTAGGAAAAAACCTTATGGGAACTTGTCATAATATTTTTAGGTTTTCTATTAGATTCCGAGAGATTGCCTACATACTCTGTGATACCCTGTATAATTTACTGTAAATTTTCAAACTTTCGCTCATATATTAAACATACTTTTTTAAATTACTTCCCTGGATATCTAAAACAATTCTAATTCCCTTCTGGGGTATTTTTAATGGATAACTTTGGAAAAAGCTGTATTATGTTTTATTGAAGGGCAAGTTGCAAGCTACAAAATTGGCCCCTTGCATAAAAATGGTTTTGACGTAAAAAAACGTCCAATTTCTATATTTATCTATTAAAAAACCATCTCCCAAATATTTTTTCTCAGAAAAAAAAATTAGTTTCGGCGTAATTACAATTTAAGGTTCACTTCTGGACCATTAAATTTGCCGTCAGAGCATAACGCCTTGTGACGACACAGGTGTTGTCGAGCTTCAATATTGGTTTCTTCGCTCCGTTAATTAATTTCACTTAGAGCAGAGCTGGGACAGATCCTTTAAAAAAGGAATCGATTTACGAATCCGGATCCTCGTAAAGGAATCGAATCACCAGTACAAATCACGATTCTTTAAAAAAAAAATCGAACCCAAGGAATCGATTTCTATTCATCGGATCACGAATCCGGATCATCTTTAGTTTTTATACATAATCCAGATGATAAATCATGCGTCACGAGGCCCAAGCAAGGAAGTTTAAAGGTGTATGGAAGGCCAATGCTGTAGACATAGGCGTGCGCAGGGTAAAGCTGGTGTGGGTGCCGAGATAATAATAATAATAATGAACTGAATAAAAGACTCAATCCAATACAAACGCAACCTTAATATGGCGTGGATTGACTACAAAAAAGCATTTGACAAAACATCTCACGAATTACTGTTGCACCTGCTTAAAGATCTTTAAAGATCTTAAGGTTTCTCTTAACCTAATCCGATGCATTAGGCGACTGATGTCACTTTGGAAATCAAAGTTCTCTATAACATCTGGAGCACAAAAAATTATTACCGAACCCATTACGTTTAAAAGGGGCGTATTTCAGGGTGACTCACTCAGTCCTTTGCTATTTTGTATTTCGCTGCTTCCCGTATCCGTGTCTCTTCGAAAGACACGGGGATATTGCTGTGGACCACCTAAAACTGTACTCAACTAGCGAGCGAGACCTACAACAGTCTCTTAAAGTGGTTCACGAATACACCAGAGTCGTTGGAATGGAGTTCGGCCTCAACAAGTATGCAAAACTTAAGCTAAATAAGGGCCGGTACGGGAACGATTTAGAAGCTGACCAGCTTGCCGATAGCGCGCTACTCCGCCCTCTACAAAACAACGAGAATTATCGATATTTAGGAATCGACCAAAACCGGACTCAAGATGTTAGAGCTGTGAAGACCGAGCTTAGAAGCAATTACAGGCGACGTTTACGGAGAATTTGGGGATCCGAATTATCTGGAATAAATAAGGTTCTTGCTACCAACATGCTAGCAGTGCCTGTATTGCTTTACTCTTTTGGAGTGGCTAAGTGGACGCGAGGGGAACTGCGCGAGCTGGACGTCAGCACACGAAAAATGATCTTCACCGTAGCATCCACCCGCGCTCATCAACATCCCGTATTTACCTCCCACGCCACCAGGGAGGTCGTGGCCTTTTAAGCTTAGAGTGTATGCACGATCGACTGGTTTTGAGTTTTGCTTGTCGAGTTGCCAATAGTACTGATCAACTGATGCAACTAGTAAGAGCACACGAAATGGCTAATGTTGCAGCGTTTCTATTCAAGGCAGCGGAGCGAGCAGCGGAGAAATTCGGTCTCAGATTTGCAATAGATCCAAACGACGACCAGTCACTTGTAAGACTTGGGTCCAAAGCCGTAAGAACTGCAGTTAAAAGAGCAGAACAGCAAATGCTTTTAGAAGATCACATTAATAAGCCGCAACACGGAGTATTTTACCGAAACATAGAAAGACTCAATCTATCTTGAAACCTCACGTTAGGGTTTTTAAAATCTGCTGAGCTCAAGTCTGAGACCGAGAGTTTCCTATATACTAGCCTGCCAAGATGGGGTGATAAACACATTGGTATACCGAAGCCAGTTTTCTAACATTCCTGATACTGCTTGTCGAGCGTGTCGACAGCAACCCGAAACACTAATGCACTTATTGTCAGCTTGTCCAGTGCATGCTGTAACTAGTTACATCCACCGACATAACGATGCGCTTCGGGTACTTTATTATCACCTCAGACATTATTACGGCATCGACGAAACAGCAATTTTGCCATTTGCTCCCGGCGATATCGAGGCAGTAGTGGAAAATGACAACTGTCGCATATATTGGAATTATGCATTCCCAACTACGCATCAAATTCGCGCCAATAAACCTGATGTTGTTCTCCTCGATAAAAGGAATAACTCTATGTATGTGATTGAGATCTCCGCGCCAGCGGAAACTAACATCGATATAAAGGAACGGGAGGAACAAGCCAAATATCAGGATCTACTTGGCGAACTTCGGAGGCTCTATCCGGAGTATAAGGTGCGATTGGTTGTCCTGATTGTCGGCGTTTTGGGGGGCATAAACGAAAATGTGTTGGGGGAGCTGAAGTGTATTCCCGCATGTCAACATTCACCCAAACAACTGGTGATGAAAATGCAGAAACCAGTTGTCCTTGAGTCCCTTCGTTTACTGAGGCAAATGAATTTGGCCGAAGATCACTGACCGACCGGACGCGATGAGTGGTCTTCGATACGGATGGCCTTCCGCATGACGCCCTATGGGGTCGGAGCCATCGGATACGTCATGTCGGATCTTTATAAATAATAATGAAGTGAATAAAACTGGATACAATACATTTCATACATTTGAATCTAAGGATTGTAATTTTTTAATCGAACCTTATCAAATAATAATTTTCATATTTTAAATACAGTAATCTTTTTCAGACTAGTGGGGGTGCCACGGCATCCACGGCACCCACTGTGCGCACGCCTATGGCTGTAGAACAAAATTGTCCAGGCGTGCAGGGCAGCTGGAATAGGGGAATCGGCCCCGCAGAGTTTGCACAATGAATCGTAGGTCAGGTCTGGACTTCCATAATTTTTTGTAACCATGTATATAGTTGACATCGACAAATGTCAAATTTAGACTAACTACACGTTCACTGCTTTTTTTTATTTTTTGCACAACATTGTTGGTTAATAAACGAAACTATTATAAAATATTTAATTATTGTATAATATTGGATTTTATATTATCTGGTTTAACATGAAAAGAACAGATGGCGCCACTTCACAGCCTTTTATTTAAATGGTTGATATATTTGGGAGTTTTGTATTTTTACCGAAAATCGTAATAAAATAATTGAAAACGCGATTTTTTAAAATAAGTTTCAAACATTGTATGATAGTTTTGCAATAAAACGAGGCCAAGGTAGTGTAAATGAGTTTAATCTAATTATCATATTTAAGAATCGATATCTGAAAAATAAAACGTTAAAGAAAAACACTTACTTTAGATTTGTAATCAGCGCTTCTGTATGCAAAAAATCTTACAATTAATATTATCCCCAGAATAATAATTTTCTGGCGCATGCACCATTTTCTAAATATATAAATTATTAAATATAAACAAAAAAAGTTGTGAGAGCTGTTCTGTCTGTAAATTGTAGTAGAATATCAATACATGATCTGACCATTTAAAAAAATAATTTTATGATCGTTTAAAATATAATATATTAGAGTGACGCTCTGTGTTGCTCTCTTGGGAGCTGCTAAAGAAATAATTATTTTGCTTAATTCCTCGAGACAGAAGCCGTGAAGATACAGCTTGTCGGTAAATGAAAGAAGCTCTTTTATCAGAATAGGATAAATAATCGGGTGACCGGCTTTTCTAATGGTTTTTTTCTATACTTGAAATAATAAATCCACATTTTTATTAATTTTTGTGTAGATCACGCTTTACGTCCCAAAATTTTTGTATGCTATTTTATTAGGTATTTTATTACAAAATATTTTATAGAACATGTGGTTTTTATGAGCTAATATTCTCTAATAAAGAAACGCCCCAATTTTCAGAATTTTTAAAGAAAAAAAAAAGGTTGGACGTTACTCCTTTTTAAAATGTGAAATTGAAGAGTAGCAGACTTTTCTCGAGACAGAAAATGAATAAAAAATATTTAATATTCTGTTTATAGGTTAACTGGATAAATAAAACAAAACAGCAATTTTTAATTTTTATTTAAAAAAATCATTACTTCGTACACACAATAAATAATAAATATATTAATAAATTAACTAACAACCTACTAAAACCCAGTTGCATATCCAGGTAAAAAAAGTTTGACAGTATTAAGAGCAAAAATAAAAAATATTTATTTATATAAAAATAGAAACAGTCGCTCAAAAAACTAAATGTTCGCACAATGAATAAACTACAAAACATCGTCTTCTAAAAGTTCGAAATTGTTTCATAACTTTGGGGCACTCATAAACGTCCATTATGCGCAAGTAATCCCATGTTATGATCAAAATATTTAACCCTTTAAAACCTCCACACACTAACACCAGAATTAAGTCTTTTACTTCTTAAAGCCATTATTTACAAGCTAAGTTAACTATTTTATCTTCCGGTTAACTTTCAGTCCCGATAAGCCTCCAAAACTTAAACCCATAACCCGGTAACGTGCTATTTTGTAAATACAGGCTCTTTAAACAAGACCTGTGTGAAATTACCTAACTACTATTTCAGTTCTATTTCTCTTCTCTTTCGGGCACGTCTTCCATCTTTCTCCCATCAACGTCTGGTAAGCTATACAACGGTTTGAAGCCTCCGATCAACTGAGGTTTGAAATTTTCAATATCAAACTCACTAGACGTAGCAAAAGGTAATGTTGTAGCTTCAGTTTCGTCGACGGGCGTGGTTTTGTTTTTATCTCTAACAACCACCCATCCTTGATTCGTTGCTGAGTCTAACTTAACACTCGCTTGAAACGGTGCTTGAAAATCTAACTGAGGTGGTATAGGTGCTGTGTCTATATCACTGTCGATTTTGTGATCAAACTTGTGGTTCGACGGTTCTGGATAGATTGGTTGAGAAACTCTAGGAGGATTTTTAATGTTAGGATTCGTGTGCATGGTGGCATGTACTGTGATTTCTGAATCCTTAGATCCATAGACTGTACCCACGTTTTCCACAGTTCCGGGACGTATTTCTGGAATAACGGGACTTCCATAATTAGGCATAGAATATTTATCCGCGTTCAAGTTGGGTTCTGTAGGTGTGTAGGCTATAGCAATAGGTTTCTCTGTGTAAGTTTTAAGAGTTGCAGAGATCTGATTTGATCCGTACTTCGAGCTTCCTCCATTAACAATTCTCGATTCTATATTTGCGCCGACAGAATTCCATTGATTGTTAAAACCACTAGGAATCGTGGCCTACGTCATCAAGCTTATTATTTGGCGAATCTGAACCTTTTACGGAATCTGGACGCTCTAGTGGATATGGGAAATCAGATTTTATGGGAAAACTAACTGGCCTTGGGTGAGGTTTTAAAATTGGAGCATCGTTGCGATCTCGTAATTCATAGTTAAAATCGTTGTCGATTTTAGAAGGTGGCAGTGGTGAGTCAGCTCTAGTTCCTATTACCACGCCCTCTTTCTTGTCTGTATCAATTGCATCCATTTTAAGTGGTGGAGTATTAACTGGATAAACTTTATAAATAGTTTTCTCAGTGTTACCATCCTTATCAGGTTCCTGAGCAGCTACCCTAACAGTATCTGACGCTACTTCCGTTTCCTGTTGGTTTTCGTTATCTTCTTTTTCTTTTTCGCTCTTTGCCTGTATCATTTGTAAGGTCTCAACCTCAACATCACCATCTCCATTCCTTCTGTTCGCAATTTGTATGTTAGGGGGAGTTTGATATAAATGAAGTTCAGGTGCATTATTACTAAGTACTCTCTGATCATCGTTTATGTTTATAATTCTGTCCTCAGCCATAGGGTTTTGGTTTTCCTCGAGGCTTTGTGAAGGTTGCTGAGCTAACGGTCTACGTCCTTCGATATTTAAATTTAAAGGTTGTGGGGCTAAAGGTCTTCGTTCTTCAATGTGAGGAATCTGGGGAGAAGGACCTCTTGGTATATTGTTTTTATGATACATCTGGTAGGAACGTGGTGGAGGAGGCATGAGCTTTTCAAAAAATCCAATAGGTCGGTTGGATGGTCGCTCTAGTAAAGGTTGTCTATTAAGTCTCTGATCGTAATAATGTGGAGGAGTAGAATGTAGGGGGTGGTGATAATGATTTTTACTTGGTCTAAACTGTGGTAGTATATTAGGAAGATTATCAATCCTTTTATATGCTACTTCTGGTGAAGGCCTTGGAGGGCGCACGTACTCTGGTTTGCCACTGTAAAAATGTCCTGGTCTAGGATCCCATGGAGGCCTAACAGGTCTATCTGAAGGACCATATCTTGGCGGCAAAGCGGCTATGTCATTTTTCTTTTGGGGGAGTTAAATCGCTTGGTAACTGATGATACACATAGGTTTCGAGTTTAATTTAAGCACTTCTCTATTGGGCAAAGGAGGCGGTTGTTGAATTTCCAGCCCAGGTGGTATAAGGTTAGATTGAACTTGTTTCTTATCTTCAGGAAATACGATTTTATTTCCTCCTCCTCCTTGAGGGAACTGAATGTGTCCGTCATGTTCTAAGCTGGCATCCATTACTTGTCCAGGTACTTTCTTTATTCCATTTACAGGCATTCCAATTGCTAGAGAAGCTTCAGAATTTTGAAGAGGCTGAATAGTGACAGCACTACCCGCTACCTCAGGCACTTGAGGTGGTTTTAAAGAAACTGGAGGCCTATTCGTATCTGAATTACTACTGTACGTTGCTTCGTGACCATATAAAGGTCTAAATGGTTTATTATCAAATGGGCTTTCTTTTAAAGCAGTACCGACATACTGGCCTCCATCTCCAACACTTTGATGATGACCCACTACAAATGAAACAGTGTCTTGATCTGGGGCGATGTGAATGTTGCTTGTGCTGGGGACCAATTGTGTTATGGGCTTTTGAAGATCTTGAGGTTGAGGGGGGAGTTCAACTACAAGTTGGGGAGTTTCTGGGCGAACTCTTTCACTATTCAGTTTTTCTCGCAAATTCTGGGTGGCTACAATTATAGGATCTCTGTTTAATGAGGGAGCACTGATGTGGTTTTCTCCCAGAGGCAACGAGGTAACTCTGGAGGTTGAAGGTTCAGTAGTAGTGGTAGTAAAAGTGGTTGAACTGGGTTTGTAAGTTGTGGTACGCGTAGTGGTAGTAGTACGCATGGTGGTAGTTGTTGATGTTGTAGATGTGGTACTTTTTGGTTTTTGTGTAGCTGCATCTCCGTAATTGTTAGGCTTAACATTAAATGGTTTATTTTTGGTCAAATCCAAGGTTGGTTTCTTTTCTGGCTTAGGTTTTTCTTCAGAAACAGTCTTATTAACCAAACTAAGTTTAGTAACAGGTTTTAGGGGTTCAACGCTTAGGCTCTCATCCACCTTTCCATAAACTTTATTTTCAACAGCAATGTTATCCTGAATTTTGTCATTACTGTATTCATCTTCCTCACTATATTCGTAGTTTTCATCCAATCCCATATTTGATCCAGTAAGAACGTTGTTCTGAGGGCCTGCGTGAATATTGGGATAGTAGTTCGTAGTTGTTGTTACTACAGGTTTTTCGGTATTTGGTTGTTTGGTGAAAGGCAGAGTTGTAGTAGTTGATTTTTGTTTAGGTAAATTTGCAAATAAGCTGGACGGCTTCGCAGGCTTAGTTGAAACAGGAGGTGATACAGTTTCATCGTAGTCTCCAAATAACTGCTCAAATAAGCTTAGTAATCTCTTGGTTGTGGTGCTTGGTGGACTTGTTGAAGTAAGATATACATCCTTAACACTCTGCGTAGTCAGATAAACATCTTTGATGCTTGAAGACGAAGTTAAATAAACTTCTTGTGGTCTAGGTTTTTTTGTAGTTGTAGTGGTAGTCTCGCTAGGAGAGTCATAATATTCATACTCTTCATTGAAACTTGGATGAGACATTCCTGAATTTAAAAGATTCGCTGGTGTAGTTGTCAACTCCGGATATCTTTTTACCGTGGTGGGTTTAGTTGTCGTCGTAGTGGTTACACGAGTTGTAGCCATAGTTCTCTGGGTAGTTCTGGGGGTGAAGTACGATTTTGTAGTATAGTAAGATGGACTAGAACTTGGTTTCTTCGTTGTAGAAGTCTTCTGAACTCCAAAGGTATCTTTGTGGTTATGAAATTTATTTACACTGCCCTGAATTTTTGTGCTGGCATATGAACTAGAAATAAGTGGATAAACGTATTTATCCGGATTATATTTTACCGGAAGATTCAGGAAATCATGAAAATTTGGCGTAAGTTGGTTAACGTCAGCTTGCTTGTGGGTACCATAACTAGCCAGACTTCCATCTTTTCTATCGATATTTTTCTTGTCGTAGATGTTATCGGACGATTCGTCGTTTACGTAGTCATATAGATCATCTTCACCAGCCTTGTATGATGGTGACTTATGGCTAAAGTCAATGTTTCCAGTGAGAGGATCTTTTTCTACATAGAATGGTTTCCCATGATTGAATATGTTTTCTGGAAGGTTGTAGCCTGGAAGGACTAGTGGTGATGGATTGGGAATTTCTTCGGAATCGTTATTGTTCACAGGTTTAGTCTGAAATTTAAAACAATATATTATTACATATAATAAGGGGGTTACCTATTTACTTTTATAGTAATTCAAAACCTTTCTTAATAATAGGTTATGGATAACTTGTTTGATAACTACGCAAATAATAGTACGATATCCGGCCGCTTAAATCTGCAGGTGTCTGCGTTTTTGATAAAACCTAATTTTTATGAATAACATCGACACACAAAAAAATAAAGGGGACTGTGCATTTGACCAGACCCATCCATCTATATGTAATTTGATACGCTAAATCCAAATCGGAGGTCCGTTTGGCTCATACACTCTTAAAATTTTGAGTAAATTGCGAAAAACTGCTAAAAGTGGTTAAAAATTTCAGTTAAGTTCAATAAAAACGATTTTTTTTAATTGAACTCGATCAAGTATGTTTTTTATGTATTTGAATTCGCTGAATCTAAATCCAAAGTCCGTTTGACACCACATTCACCATTCAAATTTTAAGTAATTTGCAAAAAAACGCTGAAAATGATAAAAATTTAATCAAACAAGATCAAGTATGTTTTTTTTATGTATTTCAATACGCTGAATCCGAATTCGAAGTTCGTTTGGCCCGTACACCCCCTAAATTTTGAGTAGATATCGAAAAATTGCTGAAAATGGGTGAAAATTTCGAAAAATTGAAGTTATGAGAATCAAGAAAATTTTATTAAACAGAATCAAGTATGTTTCTTATGTATTTCGATTTGCTAAATGTAAAGCCGATGCCCCCAAATTTTAAGTAAATTGCAAAAAGCTGCTAAAAATGGATAAAAGTTGCAAAAAATTGCAGTTATGAAAATGAAGAAAATTTTCTTAAGCAAGATTAAGTATGTTTCTTATGTATGTCGATACGCTAAATCTAAATGCGAAGTCCGTCTGGCTGTACATACTCCAATTATAAATACTTGATCAAGTTCAGTAAAAAACAAATCATAACAGTATTTTTCGCAATTTTTAGTAGTTTTTCGCAATTTACTCAACATTTTGAGGGTGTATGGGCCAAACGGACTTCGGATCTGGATTCAGCGCATCAAAATACATGTAGATGCATGGGTCTGGTCAAATGCACAGACCACTTTATATTTTTTGTGTGCCGGTGTAATGGATAAGAGTAGAATAGATTACACTTACAGCAAAGTTGCCTGGCAAAATTTGGTCGCAACTACCATTAGTCATTCACTCTCCTTTTTTTGATAAGTCACCTGACTTGTCAAAAACCGTCAAATTTAAGTTATCCCTGAGTTTTATTTGTCTATTTTGAAAAGTACAGAAAAAAAGAAAGTCATAACTTTGATCATCCGGTTTAATTATAGTGATTTTTGATATATAGTTAGATACGAAAAATTGCGTACTTTAGTGATGTGCATTAAAAAATTAAAAATTTTAAAAGTGATTTCTTATTTTACCAATGTTACGAAAACTCTAGATATTTTTATTAGGTAACAAAATGTATTTAGAATTTTATTTAACTCCTTATTGTGGAGTTTTTTTCTTGACTTAAAATTTTTCAATCAATCAGCAGATTAATATCAACAATTCAATAAAATAGATCCCGATCTTGCAACACATAATGCTTACAAATTGTATGAGCAGTTTTAAAGCAAGAAAGCTTGAAGGTTTATGGAAGGCCAATGCTGTAGAACAAAATAGTCCAGGCGTGCAGGGCAGCGGGAATGGGGGAACAGGCCCTGCGGAATTTGCACAATGAACAGTAGGTCAGGTCCGGACTTCCATAATTCTTTATTACCATGTATAAAGTTGACATTATCAAATGTCAAACTCAAAGTAACTATATTTTCACTTTTTTTTTAAATTTTCTGCACAACATTGTTGGTTATTAAACGAAACTATTATAAAATATTTTAAATTATTGTGTACTATTGGATTTTATATACGTTTGTTAACAAAAACAGACATTTATTTCAGAATTCAAATTCAAATAATGGTACATAAATGAAGGATTCGTTTCTTATCCCTAAACATAAGACTTCTTTCTTTGAGCGATCTCTCATCTATAATTGTACAAAACTGTACAACAATCTAGCTCCAGGTCTTCGAACCCTCCGGGGTGTTAAATTTATTAAATAAGTAAAAAAGTTTCTCAATGAGGGTGCAGGTAGCAGATTCCAGTTTGGACACTCTGGGGATCACAAAACAAAGAAAGTGGATTCGGAGTCTCTTAGGTTGGACTGTAAAAGTATACTAAGAAGATGATAAGAGTTGTAGGAAACGCCAGGTCTATAGGTCTGCTTAGGAAATTAAATTTAAGAGTGGAGGATACTATCATCAGTAAAACTAATAATAAGATTGATTGTGAAAGAGAGATCGTTGATGTGAAGAAGAAACATAATTGGTCCCTTGGGGCACACCAGCATTAATTTAGGTAGAAGCTGGAAGGATGACGTTACGATATTATAAGTAACAAACAATATACACAAAATTATAGCCACAATTTAATAAACACTAATCACCCAAATATGGAGGTTTTTATTAATCCAAAAAACCTCTGCAACCACAAAATAAAATCACACAAGGCAAAACAATTGAAATTAATACGGCGCCTCGCGTATAGTTTCATACGCGCCGCACCTTCACGCACGAAAACGGGACTCCGGCTCTGTCAAAAGTATAATATGTTGCCTACCCACACACTGATTTATCAGTGTGTGTGTAGGCAACACATTACAAAACTTCTCAGAATTTTGTTACTACGCAGAATCATAAGGGCCCCTTAATTACAGTTATTTTCATAGTGGGCCGGACATTTTTTAATCGAATGGGCCATAGTATTGGGCTTTTATAAACCTTCAAACTTCCTTGTTTTAAAGAAGATCATGCATGTGCACTTGTGTAGCACCGCGCCTGCGTGTAACATAAATACCTGTGGAGTTGCCGCGTGTAAAACAGCTTTAAAAAATATTTCTTACCGTTTTTTCGTTTTTTTCAGTAACTTCTTCGCTCTCTGTGTAGTCGTATTCATCATAAAATGCTTGTTTTTCTGTGTAGTTCTTGTTGTCTATGTGACCTCCCATTAGAGCCGCACCTTCTGCATATCTGAGTTTCTGGATGATCCACCCAGTAGATATGAGAATTTTAATGATTGTCAGGGTTACGTGCTTTAGTTCCATTTTGATTCCTAAAAGAAAAAAAAATAGTAAGAATAGGGATAAATAATAAAAAATCGAGTTTGTAAACGGTTTAAGTTGCTTTCATTACAGTAGGTATATTGATAAAAAATGGTACAATGGGCCCCTTGCATAAAATTTATTTTGATCCAAAAACACGTTAAGGTAGTCCACTCGCGGCAGACAAAATTATTGCCTTATAGTAAGTAAAGTCCGGCTTGTCCATATACGCCGAACTCGCACATCTCTCTCTAAAAAAAATTGATTGTTGAACGGGCCGGGATTACTACCAGTACGGATCATTATATTTTTTCTTATCTTAGTTTAATTCGTGATGCAGTATTTTGAATGGACCACAAACTTACCGCTGTTCCAAATAAGATTAAATACGTTTTACCAAAAGTTAGAGGTTATTGACGCTTATAAATATTATTTTTCTAGGGGACTTTTTTTTATCTTGGGACAGTCCACAAGCGTACAGAAGGTGTCTTAAGTGTGGTGAGAGGGAGTTTGTTCACACGGGACTTAAATATTTGGAGATTGGGAGAAGAAGGAAAAACTTCTGCGGATAGCAGATTCCATAGTCTTGACACTCTAGGGATAAAGAAACGAAGAAAGCGGGCATTTCGAGTCCTCTCTAACTGAACTGTAAAAGGATGCATAAATGTTGCACTACGTGTTGCTCTGCTGGGAGCTGCCAGAAAAGGAATTATACTGGCCAACTGCTCTGAACAGAAGCCGTGAAAATACCTATAGAAGAGCGACAGATCCCCTACAGCTCGACGGTGGGTAAGAAGAGGAAGCCTTTCTGTAAGCGTGGGATCATTAATAAGACGAACGGCTCTTCTTTGAATGAACTCCATAATGCTAAGTGTTGTAGGGGACGCCATTCCCCAGACGTGAGAACAATATTCTAAAGAGGGTCTGATTTGGGATACATACAGAGTATACAGATTAGAAGAAAACAAATACTTCTGGCTCGAAAGAGGAATCCAAACTTTTTTGAAGCTGCCGAGGCTATGGATGTAATGTGCTTGTGCCAGTTGAGGTTATTCTCAAAAGTAACGCCGACAAGAACAAAGAGTCGTTTAGACTCTTTGTTCTGCAGAACTTGGCCGCTTATATGTAACGGATAAGCATTGGTAGACTTTTTCTGCGACAGCGAATATTACTGTGTTTTCAAGACTTTAAACTGAACAAGATTTTTTGCTCCCCAATCCAAGATAAGTTTGAGGTCTTGTAAAAGAGGTATCTGCATTGACCTGCGCTTGTTTTTCAGATCAGAATTACATGGTGGCTTAAGAAATTGAATACTAGAGTGGAGGGTACTATCATCAGCAAAACTAAGAATGGGATTGATTGTGGAAGAGAGAATATCGATATTGTATAGAAAAAACAGCGTGGGTGCCAACACTGAGCCCTGGGGCACCCCGGTATTAATTTTTTAGAAGCTGGAAGAATGACCATCTACAGTAACTCATATACGTCGATTAGGAAGGAAATTGGAGAGCCAAGAGCAATACTTAGGTGGAAGACAGTGAGAAGGAAGTTTGTTAAGAAGTCCGTCATGCCAGACCTGATTGAAAGCTTTGAATATGTCAAGAGCAATGATCTGGGATTCACCAAGAAACTTAAGGGACCTGTTCCAGCTGTGTGAGACTGAGGAAAGAAGATCATCTGTAGATCTTCTGTGACGGAATCCATACTGTATATCATGTATGATCTTGTGTTTTTCCAGATACTTTACACACATGAGGTCTGTTCGTTATTCAGTAATATTTTACACTATTTTACACTTTTTGGACCCACCCAGTCGTAAAATACACCTTCCATAAGGGCGATTACGTAAAAAAAGAATAAAATAGTGTACATAATTTCTTAATAGCAAACAGACCTACGCAAACTTTCAAAAATTAATATCATTTAACAAAACGGTAAAAATATCTTTTTTTTGTAATTTTCTAATACTCTAATTGCATTAGTTTTTAAAAAATATCGTAAGAAACGTTTTCGAGATATTCCGAAGTGGCTTTCATACATGACAGATATCGAAAATGTTTATTATGCACAATTTAATTGTTAAAATCTCGTTTCACAAACGTTATTTTTTTTTACTTAGATAAAAGACACACTTATTAACCCTATATTTCAATTTCATTTAATTCTTAAAAAAAAAGAAAAGCCGTTTTACGAAGGAAATACCTTAATGTGAGATAATAGATCACCTAAAACATGTGAAAAAATTAAACAACTATTTAAATACCAGGTTCTTAAAGAATCTTATTATACACCAAATTAACCTAGAAACCGACATTCCCAAAGAATGTTTATGTTTTGATAATAATTTAAATTTATATAAATACTTTATTTGAAAAATTACATTTTTTTTTAGTTTAGAGGGTATTGTTGTCAAAAATAGAGGTGTAGGCCCTAATTACATGATAATTTAACGTGCTACTTTGACATACATATTAAAAAGTTAATCCCAGTGAACTACATTTAAGAATTAAGTAATTAGACCATTAACAACCTGACTAAAAAGCAGTGGTGGTGTCTGTACAGTTTGGTGAACAAATAGCAGCTGTTTTAGTTTTATAGAAAATTGTCAATTTTTCTTTTAGAGTAAAAAAATTAATTTAGTTGAAATTTAATCGAGATACTCTCAAAGGGACTTTCGTAAAGAATAGAAAAATAAACAATAGATAGTTATTTAAATAACAAGGGAGGAAAGTGTCATTTTTCTTTACGCGGATAATTTAATGCACTACGCGAAGCAGAGGGCATTAAAATCCAAGGGAAGAAATGCACTTTACTCTAGAGCAGTGTTTTTCAATCTGTGGGTCGCGACGCTTAGGGGGGTCGCTAAGCCATATAAAAATAAATTGGACCGGCACTACCCTTAGAGCCACCCCTTCTTAAACCTCAAGTACCTCCGCGGGCAAAATAAATCAATTCAACTCTCATATCGCTCTGAAATTTTTAGACGATCGTCCTAGAATCATAAAGAAGCCATATAAAAATAATTGGACCGGTACTACCCTTGGAACTATCCCTTGTCAACACTCAAGTACCTCCGCGGGATGAAAAAAATTCAAAATAAATTGATCCAACTCTCATACCGGTCTGAAATTTTTAGACTATCGTCCTAGAGTCATAAAGAAATTCCACCTTAAGCATGCCGTCAGCAGCTGAATCTATAAGAGTTTCTTTAATATTTTTTGTGGGATCAGCCAGTTCTACTAATTTATCCAAGAAAGTATTTAGAATTAATCTACGTCCATTGTCAGCTTTAAAGTGCAAGTCTGGAAAGTATGTTAGTAGTTCCTCTTGCAAATTATGCAAGCTTTTGGTTTATTGCATTATCTTCAACAGTCTTCTGAACACATGGAACAGATTCAAATAAATTGTTTTGCAGAGAGGTTAACCACAAATGAAATTTTGCATGAAATGCTTTGACTTTATTTTTAGCTGTTAATATATTTTTTTCTCTACCTTGGAGAGACAAACCTTTTGTCTGTCTGTTGCCTAAGGGGGTCGCTAGAATTTTTCAATCTGTAAAGGGGTCGCGTATTTAAAAAGATTGAAAAACACTGCTCTAGAGGAATGTACCTTTATTTTTTACAATACAGAAGAATGTTATAAGGTAAAGTTATTTTGAATTAAAAGTTATATTCAAATATATAATTACAGATATTTAGCATAAAAATTTAGGATTGGTGATTACTTACTAATAATTCCGTATTAATAGACCGAGCGCTCGCGGCAGAAAGACCGATTTTTTACAGGCTGCCTTTGATACGGGTGATATTTATAGCCACAAGCTATAGGTAGATGCACCTATTAAGTTCCTCAACGTGTTACTTCATATATAAACATTAACTTAAATTAGCAAAAAAAAAAGAAGATTCTTAAATCAACTTTTTACAGTCTGCCAATTGTTGAAGCATAAGGCTAGATTGCCAAATCCACAAAAAAGTTGCAAAGTACAAGAGTGAAACATACTAATGCTAGTTCGCAGGAAAATCGTGTAACTAAAAACACTTTTTTACAGTTTGCCAAGCACAATTTAGACTAATGCGTGCATGAGATTGACGAATTTTCACAAGGCAGACTGTTTCCCGATTTTTAAAAATTGATACATAAAAGTTATTTAACAAATTTTTCACAGTATTTCAGAACAATTTTTTACAGTGTAAAAGTTATTTAAATTTAAACGTAACAGTTCACAATATTGAATAAAACAAATTTCAGCCTAATACGATGTATACATATAACTGCAAAACTATTTTTAATTTGCAAAAAAATGTAATGACTTTCAACGATTTTTTGCAGTCTGCCATTGTATCGCAACAATGTTTAGTTGGTAAATAAACAAACTATTGAATGGCAGACGATTTATGATGGTACATCTAGCGTTAATTGAAACTTTGAATATTATAGAATCGCGCGGTAGGTAGGTAACGTAAGATTGATGGGGTCATGTAAAGTTAGGTGCACACGATGTTCTTTACATGCATCAAGATGCACATAACCCTACCTGACCCCGGTCAATCTTTCATCACCTGACCATGGCGTCCTAACGCCACTTGACCCCGGTCAATACCGGCTTTTTCTGTGTAATTAAAATTTACGCATAATAGTTTTAGAATAAAATACTGAGTTTTTCTGAGTAATTACCATTCACACACATTACGTAATTGGGATTTTGGAAGTTTATTTCTTAACATCAATTTTTTTCAAAATTATTTTTTAACAAATTATTTTTATATAACATCTAAAAACAAACTAACTGTTTTGTGTGTAAAATATTCATAAATTTACACACAAAAAAGCTTCAAGTTTACTCAATAATTCTACAAATATTCCCCCACACATTTGATGTAAAAAATAATAATATAAACATAATAATAATAAAAATATATTCTTTTAAGAAAAAAAATTAATTTAATTAATATTTATAAACATACCCAAATATATATTTAAATTTATTTGAGAAGTATTTTAAAGATTAATAGATTTAAAAAAAAATTAACGGTATGGGGTAGAATCGAACCCCGAACCTCCGGGCTGGAAGTCTTGAACGCTACCGCTGAGTCACATGGCTATAAAACATAATTTATTGTATAATCCGACCTTAATCGCGTTGACTTGGGGCAGGTTTCTGCTGTCTGCTTTTATTAATGCAGAATATGAAGAAATAAATAGTATCAGAGGAAAATGATTTATTATTTTTATTCTGTTAGTTCAATAAAATAGATATTTTTTAAAATTCCAAAATCGTCCGTGTGTTACAAAATCTAATTTATTATAATACTGACACTAGTACCTTTACAAATCGTTTGCCATTCAATAGTTTATTTATTTATTACCTAAATATTGTTTGAAAACAATGGCAGACTGTAAAAAATTGTTAACCATTTTATAAGTTTTTTTTTACAAATTTAACTGCGTCTGCCTACACTTTAAACTTCGTGAATTAGTATGCTTATAATTTAATATGAAATATTTATTGTAAAAGTTAATATTTATTCTGAAATACTGTGAAAAATTTGTTAATTAACTTTTATGCATCAATTTTTAAATATCAAGGAACAGACTGCCTTGTGAAAATTCGTCAATCTCATGCACACATTAGTCTAAATTGTGCTTGGCAGACTGTAAAAGAGTGTTTTAAATTAGCATTGATTTTTTTTGGTGAACTAGCAATTGGTATGTTTTACTCTTGTACTCGGAGAAAACCGTCTGCCTGCAACTTTTTTGTGGATTTGGCAATCTAGCCTTATGCTTCAACAATTGGCAGACTGTAAAAAGTTGATTTAAGAATCTTCTTTTTTATGCTAATTAAAGTTAATGTTTATATATGAAATAACACGTTGCGGAACTTAATAGGTGCATCTATCTATAGCTTGTGGCTATAAATATCACCCGTATCAAAGGCAGTCTGTAAAAAATCGGTCTCTTTTTTCTGCCGCTAGCGCTCGGTCTATAATTGTTCTGGCTTGATACAATTTAACGTAATCTAGGATGCACTAACATGAAATATTTGACATTGTGTGTCAGAGGGATTTCGTATTTGTAAAATTACAGTAAAAATGGCAAATTTACTAAATCGTGAAGAGAAAATAGAAAGATTATAAGTAGTCTTGAGTAAAGTTCATATTTTTTGACAAACCTCGTATACGGCTTGAAAAAAATTGATATCTAATGGTTGCATTTTAGGTTTTGGACCATGTAGACCTTTTTATCAAGATTAACTTTTTTTGTAAATTTGATAAAAACGTTTTCAATATGGTTCCAATTTAAGTAGACACACTGTATAACAAAATAATATTGAAAACCATACATAGCTAAGTCTATTCAAAAGCCACTGCTACGCTACTGGCATCATTCCATAAAACAGAGCTAGCGGTACCGACGAACCGCTGGCAGTACCAAAACAAAACGAAAAAACGTGTATACCGCGAACGTCTATTTGCATAGGCCTCGGTGCCGTTAGTCGAGCAATAAGGAACTCGCTTTTCAGCACTATTTGGTACTAATTGTTACAATTAATATTGTTTTAGTGGGGCAGCGAATTTTTTTCTGTTACGATGTAGAAATTGGCCTCAAAAACAGTTCTGATTTTGGTACCGCTCTACATTAAAAATATTGGTTTGACTCCCAAAGATGTTGTCACAGTTTATAAGATTTCTTGCGTTAAATTTTTAATAATAATAATAATAATTTCGGTTTTAAAAATTCTTGCAATTTTTCTTTTATGCCAAGCAGTAAGAATATGGTGGGCGCTATTTATCGGGCCCGTGGCCGATTTTATTAAAATTTAGTATACGGGGTTTTTGTGGCGCTAATCACGAATCTGAAATCAAATTTTAACGAAAACTTTTAGTTTTTATGTTATAACAACCTACTTGGACCTGACCTCAAAAATTCACAGCCAAATTGAATGATTTTACAGAATAAAATCATTTCCCTGATTATTTACTCATTAGTTTTACTAAAAAACACATTTAAAAAAAAATATTTTTATATTTAAAAATAAATAACGGAATTATATAGGGTTTAGTTAAACGGCGCCATATTTAAATTTGAAATGTTTTAAATGTAAAAACAATTTAATAGTATTTTTAATAGAGAACGAAGATATGTTGCAAATTTCCACCGAAATATATCAGTAAAAACGTTTTAAAGCTGAAGGTCTTATTCGAAGAAACAAAATCGTTACATATTAGAAAAAGGACTACAATGAGAAAAAGAAACCGTTATCGAGCTATTCTAAATTATTTTACTTTGTATCCCATGAAGTCAATTACTAACGCAGTTAGAGACTTGAGGTATGGTCCTGCAAGAAGAAGAGTCACTTATGCGACGGTTCAGAGAACACTGGAATATTTTAAGTATCTTCCATATCACGTTCTTCCAGTGCAGCATTTAAAACGTGAACAAAAGGAACTTCGCTTTCAATTTGTTTCCCAAATTTTAATCCATGAACAAGATAACAATCCTACCCTGTTTCAAACGATTCTTTGGACGGATGAAGCTACCTTCACTACATCGGGAATGTTTAACCGACGCAATACGCACAGCTGGGCAAGACAAAATCCCAGGAAATTTCAAGAGATTAAATACCAGGGGAGGTCTTTCCTTCATGTCTGGTGTGGTGTGCTTAACAATAGAATTGTCGGGCCAATAATTGAGGGATCCTTAACTGAAAAAAGATATCTCAATCTTATTGAAAACGATATTGAGGACATTTTAGAAGAATTGCCAGTCGAAACGTATCGCAAGATAATTTGCCAACAAGTCGGAGCGCCGCCCCATGCTGTTCGTCAAATTGTGCACTCAATCGCCGATACAATCAGTGGATTGGACGTTATCGCACTATTAGATGGCCACCTAATAGTCCAGATATTATAATTTTGGACACTTTTCTATGGGGTCACTTGAAGAATGTCGTTTATCAAAATGGGAACACAAACACGGAAGAAATGAGGGAAAAAATTGTAAATGAAATTAATCGTCTTAACCAAGAACCCCAAATAATATCGGCGAGCTTAAAAAGGCTAAGGAGGAGTTATAGATGATGTTTCGAAAATAACAGGGGTCATATAGAACATTTAAATTATTAGTAGTATTTTTTTTTTGTTATAAGTGTTCTTATTACCACCATATTTTACCTCGTATTGTATTTTAATTTTTTCCGTTTATTGTAATTTTGCTGCTTGGTTTAGAAATAAATATATCATATCATTTTTAGCATATAATATAATTTAAAACCGTTCTTTTGATGAAAACCTCATTATTAAACTACTTCATGAAGTAAAAAACGTATTTTTAAAATTCTTGACTTTGACAAATAAGCACCTGTGACCTGTGGCAGCCAGGTTTTTTCAGATGAAACTATCCTTATAGTATCATGCAGTTTTTAGACCATGGCAGCAGAACCGCAGGAAATATACCCAGCAACCCCTATATCACCGAATTACTCGTGAAAATCTCTATCTATTGGTATAAAAATATACGGGGTATTCCATTTTAAAAATACGTCACTCGTCCTGTAACTCTTTTGTTTTTGTTTCAAATGTTTTTGATTAAATTATTGAATTCTACGAAAAAAAAAAATACACGAGATGGCTATATTCGTTTTTTAAAAAAGTGCAGGGAAGTTCAAAACTAAAGCCCTGTTTACTTTAAAATGAACAACCCTGTACAATTGCAATAGTAATGCATAACTTCATAAAAAATTAAATTTCATTGGCATACAAACATTTGCATTTTTATCATTTCTGATAAATGACCTACGAGAATATAAATTTTCGATGCGTATGCTGATGTCATATAGCAAGGGAAGCCCAATGCTACGGCCCATTCGATCAAAAAAAGTCCAGCCCAGTATGAAAATAACTGTCAGACTTGGCCCCGCCGATTCTGCGCAATAACAACATTCCACGAAATAATTTAATGTGTTGCCTACTTACACACTGATAAATCAGTGTGTAGTTAGGCAACACATTATGCTTTTATGAGAGCCGAAGTACCGTATTTTGTGATTATATTTTGTGGTTGCAGAAGTTTTTAGAAATGATAAAAACCTTCTTATTTTGATTGATTAGTGTTTAGTAAATTGTGACTATAATTTTGTGTTTATTGTTTGTTACTTATAATATCGTAACAAAATGACTAGAGGTTGTATGGTTTTTTCTTGCAAATCCAAGGGTAACATACCCGGCATTTTTTACTTTAGGTATGTATTTCTTATATTTAAATTAGGTGCTTCTTATGAGACGTTAGGTAACCGAATAAATAATAATATATCAATTATGAATAATAGAAAATGAAATTTCATAGGAAATAGCAGTGAGAAAAGTAAGGCAATCTTAACTATCTTTTAGATGATTTCCAAAATGTTTGTGTATTTCTGTGGATTATTAAAAAGAAATAAGGTTTACATTTAGGTACTTTTATTTCATTTAATAATTTAGTACATTCTTTTAAAGGATCAAAATTATTAATCACTAGGCAGACCAAACAAATTTTAATATATACAATTGAATGAAAGAAAGTACAATGTTATGTTAAAGTTCCTGTTTGTTTTTTCTGTATTTGTTTAAAAATAAATTAGATTTTTGGTTTCTTAATCTTACATTATTAACTTTTTAAGCTTGACATACTGTAGACACATAATATTTAAATGGATATTGTTACAATGATACCAGGTACCAAAGGTTACTAAACATTTTTAACCACCTTTATTCTGTCTCATAAATGTTTGTTATTAGTGAAAAGTATATGCCTAAAAAGCAGTTATAAAAATTTTCACTTTTTAATGTACAACCAGAATCTTAGGATAAGATTAAACTCATTTACACTATACTCATTTACCTTGCCCTTCTTTTATCACAAAATTGGTGATAAGTACATAATACTATCATACAATGTTTGAAATTTATTTTTAAAAATCGTGTTTTTATTTATTTACAAAGATTTTGGGTAAAAATACAAAACTCCCAAAAATGTCGACCATTTAAATAGAAGGCTGTAAAGTGGCGCCATCTATTACTTTCATATTATATCAGATGATATAAAATCCAATATTACACAATAATTTTAAATATCATTTAATAACCAACAATTTTGTGCAAAAAAAAACAGTGAATGTTTAAATTTGACATTTGATGATGTCAACTTTATAGATACTAACAAAGAAATATGGAAGTCCGGCTCTGACCTACTATTCATAGCGCAAACTCCGCGGGGCCAATCCCCCTATCCCCGCTGCCCTGCACGCCTGGACAATAATTTTGTTCTACAGTATTGGGCTTCCATATCCTTTGCGTATGTGACATTGTGTATTTGAAATTGGAGAATAGACCGTATGTAGTTTGAGCCTCTGAAGACCAACACCGCTTTGACTCACACTGTATGTTTTTCAGTTATTTGTAATCTATGTTTACATCCGAGATTCAAGTGATTTATGATTTATATATTTTATAAGCTCATCGTGTAACTCATTTTATACCTACTTAAAAATAAAACATGAATGGAAATGCATAAATAAGTATAATAAAATGAGTGAAACTTTTATTATTCTTAATTGCGTTCATTAATCAATATTCCAAAGTATATGACCAATTACTTTTAAATTGGCAAGTATTTATAAATTTCTATTCTAATCATGTAATCCTAATCAGTGACACACATGCATAAAGCAACATAAAACTCAACAAACAATTATGACAGGTACTTAGCTGTAGCAAAGTCTAGGAAATATACAGGGTGATTTACTTAAAAATTTAAGGGTACCGGGTCATCACATAGCCATATGGTATAATTTTCTTGGGGGTAATACCACGAGTGCCTAAAAATTACGGATAATTTTCATGGAAGCTTGTTATTTATGAACGAGTGGAATTTGTATTACAAGCTTGAATGAAAATTATCTGGTTAATTTTTATGCACGAGCGGTATCTAGGGAGAATATTTCTAGAATGGAGAAATATGGGAGTATTATACTATTAAAATGGTTTTTTTTTTTGTGAGACAATTTTCAATTTCATGCAACATAATTGAAACTGTAACTGAAATCGTTTTTTAATTACTTTATCTATTTTTTCATCGGGTACATGACCAAATCGACTGATTTTGACGTTGCTAATTAACAATGCAAACAAATAGGTTTGATTGTTCTGTGTTTGTAAGTGGAAATACCACGTTGTCTAGGAAACGTGAAATTTACGCTGAATTTTTTTGATTTTTAACGTGTCTTATGAGAAAACTTATACATGGGTAAAATATTCTGTATAATTTGAAGTAATACCTAAGAAAATGGCGGAAAATATCAAGATTTAGGCTCCGTCCTGTGAGTGGCTTAGAACAGTCAGTGAACCCTAAAAAAAATTTGAAGAAATACAATGATCCCAACAAAAACAGATTTTAAAAAAGGTATAAAAGAGCTGCTTTAATGCATAACAGAAAGTACCTTGTAAGTAAACCAAATATTTACATTGTCAATCGAACTTTGTTTGACATACTGTTGACGTTTTCTATTATTTGATGATGGTAAAATGTTAAATTGAGAAGGAGCAGCGTTTTCTAACTTAGGTTTATGAACTCTGCCTTTAAGTTAAAACGACCTTTTAAAAAAGTTTTTTAATCGTCGTTTCTTATCCTCGATTAGTCCTCCGTAACAACTTTAGCAGAGGTTACTCCAGCCTAGCTGCTTAAAGCTCTATCCCTATTTGTATTTCTATAAGAAGTGGCGGTCTCCTTATCCTTAGATCCGAAGTTATCAATGACTACGTTATCTAAAACATTACATTTATAAAGTTCATGGTCTAGGAAAAGCCACATTTTTTAAAGCGATGAACAGACTTCCCAGTTTATCGTGCCCTGTTAGCAACCCTGCCGTTATGCGAAGTCTTTTCCTACTTTCTCTGAGTAGTTCTTCTCCCATCACTATGATATGAGGTTAAGTGGTGGAAGGTCTAAGAGACACTCCATGGCTGCTGTTGGGGTTGTTTTAATTGTTCCTGTTATAGCTAAGCAAGACCTAGTCCATGACCTTTATAAATTTATTGTTTCAAATTACTTAGTAATTGATAACTTCGGATCTAAGCCTTTAGCAACCAGGCTGAAGTAACCTTTCTTGAAGATCATTAGGGACGACTAGTTAAAAACAGGAAACAGTACTTTGAAAACCATTCCTTAAAGGCGGTGTTCGTAAACCTGAGTTAGAAAAAACTGCTGCTCCTCAATTGAACATTTTACCACGACCAAATTATAGAGAACGTCAACAATAATAGTAAGTACTGCCTCCGCCGAAAGAAGCTTTATAAAATTTAAACTAATAAAAAATTACTTAAAAATACAGTGGATTAGCAAAGACTTACAGCATTGCCATTGAAGCAAGTATCATCTGGAGGACCAGAGACGTACCTGGACAAAAATTTGAGGGGGGGTTAGGCCAGTGGCATTTGATAAATTATGAATTAAATAAAAACTTTAATTTATAAATGGGTTTTACTAAAAGAAAATATCAGGTTAAACTAAAAAACACACTTAAAAACGTTAAAATTTTAAAAATAATAATTATAATAACAACTGAACATTTCTTTGCTTTTCCCTCGCAAAACGATTTAAGACTTCCGCATTATCAATTTTAATATTTCTATGTACGCTTGAAAGAGCAAGTCCTGTTAGCTGCTTTTGACCAATTGAATTGCGCAAATAGTATTTTAAAAGTCTTAAAGATGAAAATAATCGTTCCGAGGAGGCTGTAGATACAGGTAATGTGGCCAGAATTTGCAACAAAGTATGAATATTAGAAAACAAAGGTGGATTACATGCTGATAATACATCGGGTTAGAAGCATTTCTGGGCCTTTCTGCTTGAGTAAACTCAATCAATTTTTTGTTTCCACAACTGTGGCCCTGCAGCAGATAACGTATCTAGGTCCAAAAATTCCTCATGTAATAACAAGTCATCTATTTTTATTGTGTGTGCTTCGCACATATTTGGCACTAGACAATATAACGATAAAAGTGACTCTTCGTGATTTGCAAATTTTGCAGATAACTCTTCGATAAAGTGATCAAAAAAGGAATTGCAAGTGTGATTTGAAAATATTCTTCTGCAGTAGCTACCAAGACATTAGAACGATTCTGCTGTCGTGAAACTATTCTAGGTATTTTTATGCATTCTTCGTCATCTACAGACTTTATAATAGCTACAGATTTTTTTAAAATATTTTTAAGTATTCACATGTTCAACAGCTCTAAAGAGATCAAAATCCACAGTTTGTAGAATTCTGCATAACGATAGAGTAAAAGCAAATAAAGTGGACGCTGTTAACATATTGATGATAAACTCACTGGTCATAGTAGCTCGAAAGGACTGCAAACTTCTGAAGAAGTTTCGATGTCTTTTACTTGTTTTAATTCTTTGAGTGTTTCAACAATTGGTTTAAAAACTTAAGTAAACCTTATTAGCCCCTCATGAATTTCCACCCACCAAGTTTCACACATGAATGGATATTAAGGGGGGTTTAAACCCCCAAAACCCCCCCTCAGATACGACCCTGTAGAGGACAATTCTCCAGTCTTAAGTTAAAAATGTCGCAAACGGCAAATGTCGCAAATAAGTCTCGATTACCCATTTTCTTTCACATTTTTGAGTGTTATGCGAGTCGAAATCGAACTCAAAATTTTGTCGAAAGGCAAAACTTGGTAACAGTGTAAATGTGGTTAATTGAACCGCAAAACCTTTTAAAAAAGTAAATAGTAAACATGACATATAAAATTTCAGTCATTTCCCAGTGATTTTGTGAATTTGTTAGAAAAGGTTGGACACCCTCAGGGGCGTAGCTACCGCCGTATCTGCCTTATCAATTATACGGGACCCCGGGCTACGGGGGCCCCTAATGTGCGTAAGCAAAAATTAATAAAAACTTCCCAAATTTTAAAACTTAAATTTTAAATACGATTAAAAAATACGGAATTGATTTGACTAAATGTAGAGGACAGGGTAACGATGGAGCAAATGTTATGTCGGGTATTTATAGAGGATTACAAACCCTAATAAAAGAGCATGCTCCGAATGGCGACTATGTTCATTGTGCTGCGCACACATTAAATTTCGTTTTAAACGATGCTGCGAAACATGTTCGTGAAGTGTCGACTTTTTTCGATAATTTAGAAAAAATATATACTTTTTTTTTCAATAGTATAAAACGCTGGGCAATGTTAAGTGACAATTTATCTGAAAAATATTTAATTACCTTAATTAATGTCCTACCAGATGGTCTTCAAGGAACCACGCTTTATTAGCGGTAAAGAAAAATTATTTATTAATCATAAAAACTTTGTACCAACTAAATTTAATTTCAAATAAAAAAGATAAACGGGAAGAATTTAAAAATATAATTCAAATTTTAGAGAGTTATGATTTCTTAGTGCTTGTCACATTTTTTTCTTCACTATTGAAATCATTAACCCTGTTTTAAACAATAACTTACAGAAAACTAGTATTTTATTAAGTAATCTTTTGAATATAATTTGCGAATTAAGATATAAAAATGCATTCAATAGTTTGCTAAATGAGTCCAAAGATTTAGCAAAAGAGTCGGGAGTAACAACTGTTTTTAAAACAAAAGGCGAAAGATAACGAAGCGTTTTTTTGATGACAAGATGAGATAATTTCAGACCCGGAATCCTATTTCAAAGTCAATGTATAATATTGCTGATTAGATATATTAATTTCTTAAGCTAAACAAAGATTTCAGAGCCTTTGTGAACTGAGTAGTATATTCGAAATATTACAACTGGAGAAACTCCTGTCTTTTTCAATCGGAAAGAAATTCAACGATTCCGGAAAACTGTCTGCTAAATACAGTAAAGACATCTCAGTTAATCTTTATGATATGACCAATTAAAGGCTCTAAAAACAAGCTTACAATCTAAAATTCAAAAAATTCATTCTATTAAGGAACTTACTGAATTATTGCTAATAAAAATCAATAGTCTTGCATCCAGTTTTCCGGAGGTAATAACAGCATGCTTTTTATTCTTGACCCTTCCAGTTACAACCGCAACTGCTTTTAGACCGAGCGCTAGCGGCAGAAAAAAGGGACCGATTTTTTACAGGCTGCCTTTGATACGGGTGATATTATAGCGACAAGCTATACATAGATGCATCTATTAAGTTCCGCAACGTGTTACTTCATATATAAACATTATCTTTAATTAACAAAAAAAAAGAAGCTTCTTAAATCAACTTTTTACAGTCTGCCAATTGTTGAAGCATAAGGCTAGATTGCCAAATCCACAAAAAAGTTGCAGGCAGACGGTTTTCTTCAGTACAAGAGTAAAGCATACTATTACTACTTCGCAAAAAAAATCGTGTAACTAAAAACACTTTCTTACAGTCTGCCAAGCACAATTTAGACTAATGTGTGCATAAGATTGACGAATTTTCACAAGGCAGACTGTTTCTCGATGTTTAAAAATTGATATATAAAAGTTATTTAACACATTTTTTACAGTTTTTAAGAACAATTTTTTACAGTCTTTTACAATAAATATTTCATATCAAATTATTAGCATACTAATTCACGAAGTTTAAAGTGTAGGCAGACGGAGTTAAACTTGTAAAAAAAACTTATAATGGTTAACAATTTTTTACAGTCTGCCATTGTTTTCAAACAATATTTAGGTAATAAATAAATAAACTGGTGAATGGCAGACGATTTGTAAAGGTAGTTTAAAAATGGTTATTTATTAACGTAAGTTGAAAATAATAATTTATTTATTTAAAAATCCGTACATAAAAATGTACTTTTTAAACGTTTGTCACATAACACAAAACGCTCCTGATTGGTCGAGTTTATAACGACGTCACCTGCTTGTTTGCCTACTGTGATATATTGATATCGAAACTGTTTTAATAAGATTTTCTTATATTATCCATTGTTTTTGTGTGATTTTTTGCAATATTTTACAAATTCTGTCAAGTGCTTTTACCATGGCCAACTATTTTGTAAAAGCAAACAGCAGAAACCTGAGGAGGTTCGGGGTTCGATTCCACTCCATACCTTTTTTTTTAATTTAATAATCTTTAAAATACTTCTCAAATAAATTTAAATATATATTTAGGTATGCTTATTAATATTAATTATTTTTTTTTTCATTTTTATTATTATTATACATTTTTTACATCAAATGTGTGGGGGAATATTTGCAGAATAATTGGGTAAGCTTGAAGCTTTTTTGTGTGTAAATTTATGAATATTTTACACACAAAACAGTTACTTCGTTTTTAGATGTTATACGAAAATAATTTGTTAAAAATGAATTTTGAAAAATATTGATGTTAAGAAATAAACCTCCAGAATCCCAATTACGTAATGTGCGTGAATTGTAATTACTCAGAAAAACTCAGTTTTTTATTCTAAAACTATTATGCGTAAATTTTAATTACACAGAAAAAGCCGGGATTGACCGGGGTCAAGTGGCGTTAGGACGCCATGGTCGGGTGACGAAAGATTAACCGGGGTCAGGTAGGGTTATGTGCATCATAAAGCATGCAAAGAACATCGTAGTGCACTTAACTTTACCTGACCCCATCAATCTTACGTTACCTGCCTACCGCGCGATTCTATAATATTCAAAGTTTCAATTAAAGCTAGATGTATATACCATCATAAATACATTACTAACTACCATTTACTAACTAAACATTGTTGGGATACAATGGCCGACTGTAAAAAATCGTAAAAAGTCTTACTTTTATTTTGCAAATTAAAAATAGTTTTGCAGTTATATGTATACATCGTATTAGGCTGCCATTTGTTTTATTCAATATTATGAACTGTTAAGTTTTTATTTAAATAACTGTTAGACTGTAAAACATTTTTCTGAAATACTGTAAAAAATTTGTTAAATAACTTTTATGTATCAATTTTTAAAAATCGGAAAACAGTCTGCCTTGTGAAAATTCGTCAATCTCATGCACACATTAGTCTAAATTGTGCTTGGCAGACTGTAAAAAAGTGTTTTTAGTTACACGATTTTTTTGCAAACTAGCATTAGTATGCTTTACTCTTGTACTGGAGAAAACCGTCTGCCTGCAACTTTTTTGTGGATTTGGCAATCTAGCCTTATGCTTCAACAATTGGCAGACTGTAAAAAGTTGATTTAAGAAGCATCTTTTTTTTTGCTAATTAAAGTTAATGTTTATATATGAAGTAACACGTTGCGGAACTTAATAGATGCATCTATCTATATCATCCGTATCAAAGGCAGCCTGTAAAAAATTGGTCTATTTTTTCTGCCGCGAGCGCTCGGTCTATTTAAGAAGTTTTTCAAAATTAAAACTGATAAAACTTCGATGGGACATGAACGCCTGTCAGACCTGTCACTATTGTCCATAGAGACAAAAACTTTAGAAAAACTAAAGTCATTATAAGCTATAAATGAATTACTAAATCAGTTTGCGAAAAAAAAGGCAAGGCGAGTGTATATTTAATTTAAATTGGATATATTATTTTCTATATATTTTTTGTATAAAAACATAGCACCTTTTGTTTGTAAAAAATTTGGAAAAAGTGACAGATAGATAACTATGATGAATAAATATTTCTTTTAATTTTTCTTTTAATCTTTACCCTTCATAAGAGCCCTCAAACAAATTTTTATACGGGGCCCCGTCAAGGCACGCTACGCCACTGGACACCCTGACAAATTTTTGTGAAAATTACTATTATCTTTCATTTTAAATGTTACTCTTTCCCTAGCACGCAAGTTTAAAATACCCTGTATAAATTCTTCGACAAATAATAAAGCCTCAAAAAGAAAGTATATACCTCTACAGAAAGCAGTCGGAATTCCTGCGATCATCCGAGCGGAACATCAAACACGAACGTTCAGCTTTTTGTATGGGTTTCCTGGTGCGCTTAAAAGTGGGTCAATTAGGCGCAAGGTCCCACCTTGACCTTGACCAAGACAAGAGGATCTCACCGAGCTTAATTTGTATACAATACGGTGTACCGTTATGACCAAGTCTGGTGCGCCCATACACCTACGCCTTAAGTATGATATGGACGTGAAAGAATTTTGTTTAAAAAAGATTTTTTTGATACAAACACCGTCATTTACTTTTTGTTTAAAAACAAACTGTCAGTCTAGGTATTAAACGTTGTCAAAATAAATTGTTTTGGAAACCCGGCACTCACGGTACTCTGGTACTTAGGAGTATATATGTATATGTATATATCTAGTATATACCGGATGTTTTAAATTCGACTCTCACCATTGGGATCTCGGAAACTATAGGAGATACGAAGATGGTTAAATTGGGGCAAAGTTGGGCATTTATGTGACCAACAATATACCGTTTAGAAAGTTTGAAAATTCCGAGTAATTCCGGAGATATCCGGAAAAAAACGAAATTTTGCAAAATCGTTTTATTTTTTTCCTGGGTTTATTTTTCAGCGAATTCCAAAATAAATAATACATTTGCATTGTCACTTTTTCCGCTCTATCGAATGGTGTTCATAGTTTTGCAACTCGACGTTTCGTTTTTCCGTAACCATCATCAACTTTTTTTTTCTTATGGACGCCATATGGGAATTCCACAAATTTGAATGGCCCTTTTTATCACATTTTCAACGATGTATCATAAGTTACCCTTGTTGCCCGGAAAATCCGAAAAATTAACTAGAATATTTTTATAACGTAGTTGGCTTTGATTTCTCAAATCGGTGACGTGTAAATGACATTCTGTGTTTACTGTCAGTTGTGGTGTCGTTAAAAATGGAATTCACCTATGAAGAAAAACGAGATATGGTAAAACTTTATTACAAGAATGATAGGAACAGTGTGAAAACATCGGAAGTGTATCTTAACTCGTATCCCGAGAGACGACAACCTCATCGAACTTTATTCAAATTATTGGATAGAAACTTCGCTGAGTATGGTTCGTTTGAAAGCCTCTAGACAACAAAATGACAACCGAATGGTTTAAATAACAGAAAATTACTAAAAACTAGAACTAAAAAATTATAACAAATGTTCAAAATGCTGCCCGTCATTTTCTAAACAAATCGCCACTCTTCTCTGTATGTTATTAACTGCGCGATTTATTTCTCTCCTTCTTAATCTTCCAAACTCCCTAACGATGTTGAGTTGAAGTTCCTCGATATTTTGGTATTCGCCTTGCCCATAAATTCGGTTTTTCAACGTACCCCATAAAAATGTATCGAGGATATTGAGATCTGGAGACCTAGCTGGCCATCTTACCAGCCCATTATTCCCAATCCACCTGTCACCAAACCTTTCGGAAAGATAATCAGATACTTGTCTTGTGTTGTGAGGTGGAGCACCATCGTGTTGGAACCAAATACTGTTGTAGTTTGCTAATGGTAAATCGTCCAAATAGTCTTCAAAAGTTGACGTCAAAAACTGATAATACATTTCAGCGTTCAAATTTCCGTTGAAAAAATGAGGTCCCAAAATTCTATTTTTATAAATGCCTGCCCAGACATTAAGACTGAATCGCACTTGGGGTCGTAATTCTCGAAACTGCCGGGGATTGTTTATGCTCCAAATGTGTTCATTGTTTCGATTAAATATTCCACAATTGGTGAAAGTGCTCTCATCTGTCCAAATAACATTTTCTAGAAAAGCTGGAAAATCAGGTCGCCTTTGTAGCCAATCACAAAATTGTAATCGCCTTTCAGAATCACCAGGGTGCAGTTTTTGCGATATGTGGATTTTGTAGCATTTGAAACCACTTTTCCTGATCTCTCTCCAAACAGACGTCTGCGAAGAAACATCCAAATCAGTGTGTATCTGGCGTGTGGATTTACCTGGATTCGTATTTATCTACAAAATATGTATTGTTTTTCATAAACGGTTTAATATTTTTTACAGTTGATCGCAAAGTAACTAATTCCTAAATTCGAACTAA
>JAHBCN010000757.1:0-154387 GCA_019359885.1 Listronotus oregonensis | reverse complement strand
GGTTACCGACCGTTTGGGGTTTTTATTTTCGATTCGCCGTATTAAGGATATTAACTTTTGGAACGCCGCGCTATCAGTAGCGCATCGAACGACCGACTAGATGGAAATTTTCCCCGGTTTGGTTTTTTATAACGTTTAGCAGCACATTAAGAGGTTTTCTTGCAATACCATCTTTATCGATTCACGTCGGATTAAAATTTATTTTATAATCAGGACGCGCCGCGTCGAAAGGGTTTTTTAAAAAAAGCGGAATTTCTGGTTATATACGTACAGTGACGGCCATTAAATCGTGGGAAAAAAATTTTGTAAAATTTTTTCTTTTCTGCCAATTAATCGCTCTTTTTCCTTGTTTTTTTTTAATTACTATAAATAAAGCAAGAGGAAAAAAAACAACAAATAAATTAATTAATTAACAATTTTAAATTCAAACAACTTAAATATCCTTCCAAACAAATTTTATTTTTTTGTGGCCCCTTGTTTAATTTTATTTAAACTCATTTTCCCTATTTATTTTTTTAATAATAAGCCCCAAACATTTTCCATAACATTTAAACCGGGACTAGGGGGGCCAGGGTTTAAAAAACCCCTGGTACGCTGTTCCATCCATTCATCGACTTCCGGGCGTATGAACGATACACTTATCTTGCTGAAAGATAATATTTCTGCCGGAAATCGATCCAGTACAAAGGAAGCATGATGTTCTGAAGTAGATCTATATTTCCCCCGCATTGAACCCTCCTTCGATAAAATAACATACACCAAGTGCTTGTGCACTCAGCCACCCCAAACATTTCCAAAATTGCCCACTTTTTTGCCTTTTTTTGGGTATTTTTTTATCAAATCGTTTCCTTAGCCTGTTTACCTTAAGTATCCCATTGTACCCGACTGAAATACTTTTTCATCGGTGAAAATATTTTCCCAAAATATCGGGGTTCCAAAAATAAAATTGTTGAGCAAACCAATGCTTTGTTCTTTATTTGCTTTTTAAAAATTTGGGGGGCTTTATTTTTTTATTTTCCCGTGCCGTTCAACCCCGATGGACCGGGAAAAAAATCAAAACCGGCCATAAATAGTAGTAGTGCTGATAGAATCACAAACATTTTAATGTAAGAAAATGTTAAAACAAAAAAAACACTCCATTTAAACTTTTTTAAACCCCCCCCTTGGGTTCATTTATTGCATTACATAAGCGCTTTTAAGTACCTATTTCCTAAAAAAATAAAACTCTTGAAAAATGTTACTATTATTATTTTTTTAAAAATTTAAGCAGTTAAGATTTAAAATTCATAATAAAAGCGTTTATTTCGGCTCAAAATTTAAGTTTGGGTTGAGGCATTAACAGAGAGGGGGGGGAAACCATTTTAACAAATTGTGGTTGAGATAGTTAATCCTGCTTTTTTTTAAATTGACTTGCCTTTGTCACTGTTGAGTGCCTCAATCCGACTTCAATCTGGCGAAATAAACGCTTTTTGACTGAAAATTTTTGAAATAAATTCCAAAAAATAAAAACTTTTTTTATACCGAGGTTAATAAAATTGCTTATTATAAATTAAATAAAGTTGTGATTTGTTTGTTTTTTTTTTATTTAATTTTATAACTAACTTTTTTTTTGTAAAAATAAGAGCAATTTAAAATACATGTTAAGAGTAATATATTTAAGTATGTAAAGTATATACAGACCTCACTTAACAATATTTTTTTAATAATAAAGCCTAACCTATCTTAATAATTAAAATCAATCAATATCTTCACTATCACTTTATCAGCAGAAACTGTTGGTTCATCAAAAAATGCCAAAACTTTGAAGGGTATTTTAACTTTTTAGCAGATGATTTTTTCATATTGGGGTTAAAGGATCGAAGATATTAAAAGATTACAAAATATATCCTCCATGTTTTTTTTCTTGAAAACTTCCGGCATGAAATTCTCTGAATCTTTTAATATCTTTGTTTCTTGATTCCTGGGCTTCCTCCCAAGTTTCCCAATTGGAACCATAAAATATGATATTATATCAGAACTGTGCATTAAGATTTTATGGACAATTGGCATATTGTACCACGAAACAATTCACAAATTTTCTGGCCTCTCATGACAGTAGTCCTTAAAACTATCAATTTTTATATGAAAACCACTAGAAATTGTTATTAAAAAATCGAACTAAATATCAAATCTTGATCAATCCTGTAATTTCCAAAAATTTTAACTTCTCAAAAAACGGGGGGCAGTGTTGCTCCCCAAAAATTAGACCGTAGCTTGAAGAGTTGATAATTAAAAATTTTAAAAAACCAAAAACTAATTTCTTTTTAAACAAATACAGAAAAAGGAAAAAGGAACTTTAACATAAAATTGTACTTTTTTTATTCAATTAAGGGACCTGTATAAATTAAAATTTGCCTGATCTGCCCAGTAATTAATAATTTTGATCCTTTAAAAGAATATACTAATGAATGAATGAAATAAAAGTACCTAAATGTAAACCGTATTTCTTTTTAATAATCCACAGAAATACACAAACATCGTGGAAATCATCTAAAAGATAGTTAAGATTGCCTTACGTTTCTCACTGCTATTTCCTATGAAATTTTCATTTTCTATAATTCATAATTGATATATTTTTATTTATTCGGTTACCTAACGTTACGTCTCATAAGAAGCACCTAATTTAAATATAAGAAATACTTACCTAAAGTAAAAATGCCGGGTATGTTACCCTTAGATTTGCAAGACAAAACCATACAACCTCTAGTCATTTTGTTACGATATTATAAGTAACAAACAATTAACACAAAATTATAGTCACAATTTAATAAACACTAATCACTAAAATAAGAAGGTTTTAATCAATCCAAAAAACGGTACTCCGGCTCTCATAAAATTATACCTAATGTGTTTAACTTCACACTGATTTATCAGTGTGTAAGTAGGCAACACATTAAATTATTTCGTGGAATTTCGTTATTGCGCAAAATCGGCGAGGCCAACTCTGACAGTTATTTTCATAGTGGGCTGGACATTTTTTGATCGAATGGGCCAAAGCATTGGGCTTCCATACACCTTTAAACTTCCTTGGATTTCACCTATAATGGTGTTCCGAACATTTCTACCAATTTTTAACTCTATGCGAATTTTTGTACCTTTGCAGGTGCAAATTGACCGGATAATCTTTAATTTTACATAAACATTATACTGATGTCGTATGCGATACTCTGTATCCGAAATTGGAAAATAGATCGCCTGTATACAAATTCCATGCGACATTTAAAGTGTAACATAAGTAAGATAAAGCTTAAGGTAGAGGCGAACCCACCCAAATACAAGACAATCCCATATGGTTCCGATTCTAATACATATTCAGTCTGGTAAATTAGCATCAAGTACAAGAGTATTATAGCTCCACTTTGTCACTCAAGTTATTAGAGAGGTTGTGCGGTATACCGTGCACCAGGTCAAGTGTCGGTCTTCATTATTACAGATAGTTTAGTGAAAAACTTGCTAAGTCAAAAAATGAGGTAATACTTTAAGCACTTTGTTTTACTTTAGGTAAAATACCTGAATAGTACTTTAAGTACTTTTGAATTTACTTGGAAAAACATGTACATTTTAACGAGTACTTGTACTTGTACTTGAAGTACTTTTTGAGAGTACTTTGACAGCTCTGATCTTGGTTAATTTCTTAGTTTCCTTTTAAATTCCCTCTGTCCTCCAATGCTTGTCAATGTCGTTGATAGGTTGTTGTAAAACATGTCTCCTTTATGACGTATAGTATTTTGTGTTAAAGAAAACTGGCAAAAGAGAGTTTCGAGTGTACAGTACGTTCCACAATAATTCATTGATTTCTCATTATACCTGCTACTGTTAGTCGTAAAACTCAATATACTTTGGGTACACGCATGTAGATCCGGACTTAAAATTTTCTTTATTTATTATTGTACCTACTTTTTGGTATATTATGTAGGTAATAGCAAATTGCAGATGTTGAATACAAAGCAGAGTCTGGGAATGGCGTCCCCTACATCACTTAGCATTCTGGACTCCATTCAAAGAAGAGCCGTTCGTTTTATTAATGATCTTACGCTTACAGAAAGGCTTTCTCTTCTTGCCCACCGTCGAGATGTAGGGGATGCTCAGAGGAGTTGTCCAGTATAATTCCTTCTCTGGCAGATCCCAACAGAGCAACACGTAGTGCAACTTTTATGCATCCTTTAACAGTTCAGTTAGAGAGGCCCCGACCTTCCCGCTTTCTTCGTTCGCTCATCCCTAGAGTGTCAAGGCTTAGGCATCAGCCTTCGTGGACTGTCCCAAGATAAAAAAAATCCATTTTAGCGGTGTAAACTGATCGCTGTTAGTCTCCATTTGTTCTCGGTGTCTTTTAGGTCGTTCTAGGCCGAGCAAGGACGTATGTCAAACCACACCTGCGATTTATTTTGTTATATTTCAATCTTGTGTAACACCGTCGACAAATTCCACACCATTGTTTATGGTGAATGTTGTCGAACACCGTTGGTTGCCGTTTGCTACCACGCATTTAGCTTGGAATCCCAAAAAAATGAGACAATCTTTTTTGTTGGAACACAGAACTGTACTTACAAGTTACTTAGTAAGGTATATAATACACCTGGATTGCTTTAACCGAATTTAAAGACACTGATCTGACAAGCCCTCGTGCCAAGTTTCAAAAAATTTTAATAAGCGAATCTTGAAGTATTCTCTTAAATGTAATCGCAAATTCCAAATTTCCGGTTCAGGTAAAACCAAACAGACACCAGTAAAATGAATATTGTCCCTGACATGAGGAAAAGTGTCAATAAATCAGTGACGGTCGGTATTTGAAAAAAATATGAATTATCTAATCGACAAAAAAGTATCCATAATTAAGTGCCATTATGCGGAAATAGTTATTTACATTACAAGATGCGAAAGTTTACTTTTTGGTGTGAGATGGTTTTTAAATGGCCGAGGCGAAGCCGAGGCTATTTAAAACCTCCGAACACTTGAAAGGCTTTTCGCATCGTGTAATGTATTATATTTTTTCTGCTACTGTTCTATGTATCGCATAATTTAATAATCATTAACATCATGTTTTAATAGAAATATCAGAGATTTTGAAATTTTACCTGTTAAAAATTAATCCATAGCAACACATTTATTGTTGACATTGTCTGTCATCAGCACTTGTCAGATTTTGAATTATTGTTAATTTAGTATAAATCCATTCCCATTTTAAAATGTTAAATGAATATGAAAATGGCATCCAAAAGGCAGCTGACCTTGCGTGTGCCTCACTTCTGCCAGACAAATCTAAAGAGAGGTACCATCAAACATATAAATCGTTTTCTGAATGGCTTGCTACAAAAATGTGGGGCGGATTGACGAGAATGGATGTTGGCGTATTTTCAAGAAAAATCCGAGTCTTTATCACCACCAACCCTCTGGTCTGTATATTCCATGCTCAAGTTAACAATTTCCTAAACAAAATCAAGATATTTCGGAGTTCAAGAAACTAGTTGCTTTTATTAAAAGGAAAACGATGGTTATGAGGCAAAAAAGTCAAAAAATTTTAAAAAAGAAGAAATCATAAAGTTTTTACTTAACGCGCCTGATCAAAGTTATTAGAATGAAAGTAATAGCATATGGGATTGGGAGCCGACAGACAAAATATACAGAATGAAGCTAAGTGATGTAGAAATAAGAAATGACGTGGCTAGAGTAAAAATAGTGAGTCTAAAAAAGTTAAAAGAAACTTTGTAGTAACCAACGATGAAGGCTCAGTTCCTTATGTCAGATTTCTACAGGAATATATTAAGCTGAGACCAAGGAATGCTCTAGATGAGCGTTTATTGTATCGTTATGAAAGAGGTAAATGTGTTAATCAAGTAATTGGAAAGCACACTATTTCAAATGTACCTAAAGAAATTGCGAAGTTTTTGAAGCTTGAAGACATCAGTAGATACACTGGCCATTCTTTTAGAAGAACGTCAACTACGTTCCTTGCCAATGCTTCGGATGTCGATATTTTGGACTTAAAAAGGCATGGAGGTTGGAAGTCTTCTTCTGTTGCGGAGGGATATATTGCTGAATCCTATATAATAAGGTGGAAATTTCAAAGAAGATTTTACACGAAATTCCTACCAATATTTCCTCTAATGAAGTAACAGTGAAAAATATGAATATTAACGTAGTTAAAGGTGATAACGATACCCCAACAACAAATTTAAAAACTGTTAATTCAAGTATTATTCCCAATTTCTTTTGCTAATTGCTCAAATTGCACAATTACTTCTAATGTTAATACCTAACCTAGTTTTTTAAAATATTTTGTCATAAATTAGTTACTTTTTATAAATAAATCCTAATATTTCCCACAAGCATATTTTCTTTATTTCTTTCTTTTTTTCCAGTGCTAGGACAAAATTTTCTTTTTCGTAGTAGCAACGCTTAGAAGCAGTAAACGAAGTTGTTTTCAGTATATTGTTTCTCCACAAAGTTCTATTATTTATACAGTAGTAGAAAAACAGTTTTAGAGCAATATCTGAAATTTTTTCAGTTTATTTTTCCACCAAGACCATTCCGTCCATTTCAACTATTAAACGTATTGTCAGTAAGTTTAAGTCCAAAGAAACAGTAATAAATATTTGTAAATGTTCAACCCAGGATATCGAAAATAGAGCCGAAAAAAGAGAGATCAGAGATCTTTATATCCTTCTGAGTGCGGAGGAAAACAAAATGGTAAGTACGAGGGTTCTTGGCAAGAGGTAAATAAACATCATACAACGGTATTGCGCACTTTGAAAAACACAAATATTATTCGTATAAATTCGAAAAACATCAAGAGCTACAGGAAGGAGATGAAAAGCGAAGAATGGCATTTTGTTTTGAAATGATGGAAAGAGCAAATAACGATGGGAATTTTTAAGAAATATTTGTTTTACCGATGAATGTACATTCACCCTCAACAATGAACCAAATGTTCAGAATTGCCGGTATTAAAGCCAAGAAAACGAACATCGGACACCATATCATTGGACCCTTTTTTATGGACTATAACTTGACAGCAGAAACCTATTTGGACTTATTTCAAAATCAAATTGGACCCGCCTTGGAAGAAGGTGTTCGGGAAGATCAAATAATCTGGTACCAAATGGATGGTTGCCCCGTCCATAATGTCCGTATGGTCAGAGGCAGAACCTTGATATTTGCGCCCTCTTCTCCCACATACCGGGGGATTTGGGGAGTATGGAATACCTTTCAACGAAAACGGAGATTTCGGGGGTTATTTCCTGAAAATTTTGAAAAATTAAAGTACAAAGTTGTATGTTTAAAGTTTTTTGAACCAAGAATTTCGTTTTTTTTAAATACCAATTTTGTAGTGGAATTTGTGTCAAACTCTATATTTTCTTTATATGAAAAAATTGGCCTACTATTTGAAAGAGACATGATTTACATAAAACAATTGTTTATATCTGACTAAAAGAATGTAAATTATCTATACATCCTTATTTGCAGGTGATTAAACTTAAAATAAATTTTCTTAATAATAATATCGTAGTTGGAAAAATACTGTACATAGCCGGCCTACTAAAATGTAACTTTATATTTTAATAAATTAAATATTATGCAACAAAAAAAAAGAACTAGTGCTGCCCCTAATTTATAATATACCAATTTATCCGCCGCTTAAATATGAAAAATTCGGAGAGTTACATTATCACTGTAAGTATCAGGATAAAATTAATATTTTATTAATAATTTATACATTTTTTATTCCTAATACAGTGCTTTCATTTCAAAACGAACCACCCTAAATATCTTTAAAAAACACTCACCAAAAAAACAAAGAAACACGTCGTTTCAGATATACAGGGGGAAGTTTAATTTCGTATTTGATAAAATTTTATCGGTCGCCTCCTAACCTCCAGTTAACCTCACTTTGATATGTCAAATGGCAACCCCCATAGTGTGACACATCATTGTAAGCGGCATGAAATTTGCTATCCAACAGTACTAAGAAACTTTAAATCGATGGACGTAGAAGCGACTTAGAAGTAAAAATGTGTGTTAATTAGTTTATCGTGTTCAAATAATTTATTTTATCAAATGCTCAAAATGTGCACCGTTATTGGCGTGACAAGCTTGTTTTGAAATTCCTCGCAGACTATTTTAGTGTGCATTCATTCCAATTATTATTTTTTGTGTTACCTGCTACAGCAAAACACTGCAATAGCACAAGTTTTTAAGACGTTTAGAAACCAGTTAAATATTAGTTTTAGGATTGTCATTTTGATATCATTAGTTTAAAATTAAGAATCTTGATTTTAAAATGGTGTATACTCTAGCAGAGAGAATAGAAATAATTTTCCTATATGGGGCTGAAGATCGATGAGCGCGTAGAACCGCCAGAGTGTTCAATGAGAGGCATCAAAATAAAAACGTGGGGCATAAATATGTAATGGAATTGGTGCGTAAGTTTGAAGAAACTGGATCTGTATGCAACAAGAAAAGTACTAATGAAAGGGTTTTAGACGAAGCACGCCAGGTTGAGGTACTAGGACAGTTCGCAATAGATCCGACGTTGTCTATTCCAAAAGTTTCTAAGCTGACCAATATTTCTACGGGTTCCGTGCACAAAATTTTGAAAAAGAATAAGTTTTTTTCCATACAAAATACAAATTCTTCATGAACTCAACGAAGACGATTATGATAGAAGAATAGAATTTTGCGAATCAATGTGCCAGCGAATTGACGAAGACCCTCATTTGATCAAAAATATCTGCTTTTCTGACGAATCAACTTTTTTCTTAAATGGAATTCTTAATAGACATAACTGCAGATATTGGAATAATGAAAATCCGCACATATTTCAGGAAGGACATATTCAATTTCCAGAGAAGATCAACGTTTGGGCAGGTATTTATGGAAACGAAATTATCGGGCCATTTTTTTTCTGGAAGAAAATTTAACTGGGCAACTGTATCTGAACCTTTTGGAAAATGCGATATACCCTTCTATCGTCCAATCTTTGGAAAATCAGGTGGATGAAAATGGTGCTATGGAACTCAGTGAAAATTATTTGCATTTCCAGCAAGATGGAGCCCCTCCCCACTATGCTTTAGCAGTTCGAGAGTGGCTCAATGAACAGTTTCCAGGCACATGGATAGGCAGACGAGGTGCCATCGAATGGCCAGCACGTTCTCCAGACTTAACTCCTCTAGACTTTTTCCTCTGGGGTTATTTAAAAAGTAAAGTGTACAAAACGCCACCTGCAAATATTCAAGAACTTAAATGTAGAATTACACTAGAATGCAGAGGTATTACCAGACAAACTTTCGCCAACGTTCGCGAAGAATTTCAAAACAGACTTTATTATTGTCTCGCCAATAACGGCGCACATTTTGAGCATTTGATAAAATAAATTATTTGAACACGATAAACTAATTAACACACATTTTTACTTCTAAGTCGCTTCTACGTCCATCGATTTAAAGTTTCTTAGTACTGTTGGATAGCAAATTTCATTCCGCTTACAATGATGTGTCACACTATGGGGGTTGCCATTTGACATATCAAAGTGAGGTTAACTGGAGGTTAGAGGTGACCTGATAAAATTTTATCAAATACGAAATTAAACTTCCCCTGTATATCTAAATCGACGTGTTTCTTTGTTTTTTTGGTGAATGTTTTTTTTAAAGATATTTAGGGTGGTTCGTTTTGAAATGAAAGCACTGTATATTAAAAATAATTAAATTAAGTGTCTAAGTTATAAATTTGCTATAAAATTGTTCTGTAGTAGTTTATTTATTTAATTAATTTTGTCAATAAAAATAATAGTAATATGACTACGGTACTGACAACTGATGAAAAAAAAATTATGGCCGATTTTGCGCCCCCCTGGTAGCTGCGCCCTTGGCGGGCGCCCATCTCGCCACCGCCTAAATACGGCCCTGGGTTAGAGAGTACCTGGAAAATGCCTTTAACGGCACTATTATTGGTCCACGGTACCGGATACTTTGGCCGGCCAGGTCATTTGATTTTTCACTCTTTCTGTGGGGTCACTGAAAAAGTGTCATTTATAAAATTGTAAAATTTGAGAATCTACACCACCACAAACGCTATTTCGTTGGAATGTATAAATGAGTATCACTAGCAACGTTAGAATTATTTGATCGGTTGAGATATTGTTTAGCTTAATGGGGAACATTTGATTATTTAATGTTTTATGAATTCTCATTATTTTTAAAGTTATTGATTTATTTCATTTTATTTTTCCACACCCAGTAAAATGGAGAGTTATTCTCTTTTTGATCTATTTTCGATTTCTGAGTTAAACATTTACTATTATTTATTGCGATGGCTTTGACCATTACTGAATGATGACATGATTGACGAAAAATAAATTGAAAATATTTTAGATACTGCATTTTTATTTTTTCTAATATGATAAAATTATTTTTTAATGATCAATATAATTGTTATTAGTTAAATTTAATTGTTACATTAAATAAAAGGTTTAAAAAAAAATGTTAACGTGTCTTTTACTTTCAATGAAATGGTTGTGAGATTGATGAAACGAAAAAAACCATTTCTTGTTCGGCTGTACGTCAGATTTGAAAGAGCCTTATAAAAATGTTTGCTATGTTTGGTTTTACCTGAACCGAAAATTTGGTAATTATCCAAGATTCGCCCATTAAAATTTTTTGAAACTTGGCACGAGGCTTTAGAAGATTGGTCTCTTCAAAAAGTTATCTCACATTTTTTCTGTAAAATGTACAGGGGAGCCAATAATTAACCCCCTTAAAATTTACATGGCATTTCCTATGTTTCGCTCGGCGACGCACCACCCGGCATGTAAAACGTCCACCTAGATGCCCCGATTTAGATCCACGTAAACAATTCGAAATCCATTTAGATATCAGAAATGTATATCGCCAATTATAAGTATTTTTCCCGCGAGCACACTTAACGATTTTGATCGCATATTACGGCCATTATTCAGGACGTTCCTCTATTCTCCCCTTATAACTGTTAACTTCGACCACTCTCGGCAAATAAAGATGTGAAGTGTCAATGAGCACAATAAACCTCGGTAAAATATTCATTCTTCGAACGGGAGACTCGGCAAAAGAATAACTTGTTTATTGTTCGGATCGGCCGTAAAGTCGCTTGAAATGATAGCGGCTACGTTTCGGGATTATTCTTACTTTTCCAGTTCAGTCACTGGGAGCTAGATCTGGTAAATGTGGCGGCGCATAAAGGTTGAGATGAAAATGCAGTTAAAGTTAATTAAATATTGTAAAATTTGGCCTTCTTAGCCCAATGCCATATCTAAAATTATATATATATATATATATATATATATATATATATATATATATATATATATATATATATATATATATATAAAAAAAATTTTTATATATATATATATATATATATATATATATATATATATATATATATATATATATATATATATATATATATATATATATGGCAGTTTCTACAAATTCTACTCAGGTAACACCCTTTAAACCCCTTTTTTAAGGATATAGTCGTATTTTTTAGTATCTGAAAAACGAACAATTAAAGAAATATGATTATGTCAACTTTTTTTATTTTTACAAAAAATAAAAAAATTACAATTTAACGAGAAAAAAATCCACCCTATTTTTTGAACTAACCAGAACTAACAACACAACTTCCAGACAATTATCTAGTTCTGGTTAGTGCAAAGAGATAATCGAATGTTCCGAGATCTTTTATTGACCCTGTATATAGTGAAGTGAAAAAGGGACATTTTTTAGACATTTTACGTTCTTAACGGCCCCAGAATAGCATTCACTAGGAGGCGCTGGTGTAGCTAAGGGAACCAATGAAAACAAATGACATTGACCGCAATATGTGAAGTTTAAAACAACGAGGTTATTGGGTTGAGGGCCATTTTTCTAACACAGAGATGGTGATCCTTACCTCTAGAATCTATGCTCCCGACGCTCAGACCTTGCCCTTCGACCCTTTTTCTTCTTTTTTTTATTTCACGCGCTTGTTTTCTGGCGGGCGAAATCTCGAGACTTTATTGGATGCGCTATGTCAACACGAGTTTATGAAACCATGCCGACGCAACGGCTTTCTTTGATCGCTTAGTTTATTTATTTATTTAATTAGCGCGTCAACCTCTTAGAGTTATTAGCGCACATACATTAAATTAATCCAAACATTATTAGACATTCTAGGTTTTGAAAATACATTTAGCAACTTAAATCATTATAATTCTTAATTAAAGTTCATTGATTAGACCAGTGGTAGTTAGGAATCTTATGATGGTGTTATAGTCACAGTCTTTTCCAAGTGTTTTTACAATGTCAGGGTATCTGACATGCCTGTCTTTCCGCACTATAGCGAGGGCAGTCTATAAGTAGATGTTGTATACTTAAAGGAGTTTTGCACTGTTCGCATTGGGGTTGGTCTGATCGCGTTATAAGATAACTGTGGGTTAATTTGGTATGTCCTATTCTTAAGCGAGAGATAAGCACTTGTTCTTTTCGTCGCACTGGGATATTAGGCCAGGGTAGCACTGTGTCTTTTATTTTGCGAAGTTTAGTAGCCGAATTGTTCCACTTTAATTGCCATGCACTAGTAATGTGGTTTTTAATAAACTGTTTAGCGTCAGTTACTGTCAGTCGATGCACAACCTTTGCCTCTGGAATTTGGACCGCACAACGGGCTGCTCTGTCTGCTTTCTCATTTCCAACAATACCAATATGTGAAGGAACCCATATAAATTTAACTTCTTTTCCAGCAACTGCGAGGTCATGAAGTAGTTTTTAATTATGTTTATTATTGAGTTTTTACTGTAGATTTTCTGGAAGCTATTAAGTTCACTAAGAGAATCAGTAATAATTAAAAATATTTCCTTTTGTTGTTCTTCCCTAATGAAAACTAGAGCTCGAAAAATAGCATAAAGCTCACCCGTAAAAACACTGGACATGGGATTAGTTAAAATAGAGAGTGTCTTTTGATGTTACAACCGCAGAGCCTACGCCATCTACGGACTTGGAAGAATCTGTATATACCTGCTCATATTGTTGGTGATCGTGTATAATATTTTATTAAAGGTGTTTCCAATAATGGTTGGATTATCTTTAGCTTTATCATACCTTAAAAGCGTTTTGTCCACTAAGGGCATTTTCAGTATCCATGGTGGTGGTTGCAAAGGAAATATCGATGGTAATTCAATGTTTAAATCTTCAAGGTACCTTGTTAGTCTTATGTACAGGGTGGCCGTCCATATTTTGACCCATTTTGATCGCGAATAACTTTTGAACAAATAAAGATATCAAGATGCGGTTTTCGCAAATATACTTATATTTCTTTAAAGTTTATTCTCGTATCTTTACCATTTTTATGTGACATTCCATTAGCTCAAAAACAAAATGGCCGATTTTCCGATATAGGACAACTTTGTTATTTTAAATGGAACACCCTGTATATGTTTCAATATTTTTAAAATTTAATCTTTCCCTTTAAAAAATGTAACACAAGCTATGGTTATCTTAAAAAATAACGCATTTATTGACCTCCAAAGAATTGACTGTATGTCGAATAGGAATATTATTTTAAAAGGATTTTTTGAAAAGTCGCCTGTGGAAACAAAGTTATCTCGTTTCCATAACAGCAACAAGCCTCATTGTCAGCCATTGTTGGTCATTTTTGACAAGTTATTTTAATTGGGAAGCGCAAAATGTTCTCGTTAAGCGAAAAAGGAAAATGTGTTATTATGTTTGCCGAAACCAAATCAGTAAAAGAAACCCAGCGAAGATTTAGAAACATGTTTAATAAAGCTCCACCCACAAAAAATTCAATTAAAATCTGGTACAGAAAATTCTGGAGTACAGGATCTTTAGCCCGTAAAAAGAAATTAGTAAACAATGAGAATTTGCTAAATAAAACGTTACAAATTCTGGAGATAACTCAGGAAGATCCAACATTGTCAACAAGAAAAATCTCAAGTTCAGTCCATATTCCTAAAACTACAGTACAAGAAATCATGAAAAAAGAACTTAAATTAAAGCCATACAAAATTCAAATGTTACAAGAAATAAAAGAAACTGATTTTCCACAAAGGGTGGAATTTTGCCAGAGAATTCAAAATTTAGTAAGGAACAATATACATTTTTTGGATAGACTAATAATGTCAGACGAAGCCACATTTCACCTCAATGGAAAAGTAAATAAGCATAACTGCAGGTTTTGGGCAACAGAAAATCCTCGACAATATAACGAACACGTTAGAGATTCGCCAAAAGTCACAGTCTGTGTGGTATGTCAAAGCAAAAAATTTATGGGCCATTTTTTTTTCATGAACCAACTGTAACCTCTTGGACTTACGTTGATATGCTGGAAATATTTTTTTATCCCCAATTGCAAGAAGAAAATCTATTGAATTTCGTCTATTTTCAACAAGATGGGGCTACACCACATTATGCTAACATTACCAAGGATTCACTGACCAACGTTTTTGGAAACCGGTGGATTGGAAAGAAGGCCCTATTCCTGGCCACCTCGTTCACCAGATTTGACTGTTCCAGATTTTTTCTGTGGGGATATGTGAAAGAGAGGTGTTATAGTCCACTTCCCAAAATTTAGAGCAATTAAAAATTAATATCCGAAACATAATAGAAAATATTCCTGAAGAATTTTTAGTCAATAGTTTTAATAAGTTTTTTTAGAATTTAAATAAGTGCGTCGAAGTCGGCGGAAGGCATTTTCAACATTTACAGTAGTTTTTAAAAGTAATGTAACCTTATTGTAACTATTATTTTGTGAATAACCTAAACCTTTGGCGAATCCTTTTTTTTTTGTAACATATGAAGCAAATTTTAATTGTTAAATAATATTGTTGGTCGACATGCTGTCAATTTTTCGAAGGTCAATAAATACGTTGTTTTTTGAGATAACCATAGCTTGTGTTACATTTTTTTAAAGGGGAAAGATTAAATTTTGAAAATATAGAAACATATACAGGGTGTTCCATTTAAAATAACATAGTTGTCCTATAATGGAAAATCGGCCATTTTGTTTTTGAGCTAATGGAATGTCACAATAAAATCGTGAAGGTACGAGAATAAACTTTAAAGAAATATAAGTGCATCTGCGAAAACCGCATCTTGATACCTTTATTTGTTCCAAAGTTATTCTCGATTAAAATGGGTCAAAATATGGCCGGCCACCCTGTATAATGGTGGATCTGACCTTTTTTTGTTGTTAAACAACTCTGTATCTGTTAGAAAAAGTGTTATCGTATACTGGATGAGTAGAATCAGGAGCGATAGAAACAGCGTAAGAGAGACTTAAATATGTTCTCCTCAAATCTAGGGATGATCGCTTAGTTGTTTTGAGATTGGTAAAGAAATTTTTAAGAAATATTTGAATTTATTAAGGCGGTGTTGTCACAATTAATAGAGAATGTACTATTTAAATTTAGATTTTTATTGTTTTATAAAAATTTAGAAGGAATGTTTGCGCACTTGTGGCTGTAGAAAAATAGCTTTCAGGTTGCAAGATGTGTTTCTACAACACACACATTGCGATGTGGTGTTTGGAGATTGTCGAACGTAGCTCCGACAATAATCGCAGCAATAAAATGCTCGAAAATGACAGCGTACCGCGTAAATAAGGCGGCTTCTACAAGGAACGTCTTCGGTGTTTGCAAAAGACTACTTTATACGGGCAGTTACACCATAATCTTTGCAGGAGAGTGTTACTGCTTAATAAGCGACTAAATTACGACGGTATTATACAGGGTATTTTATAAATTAAGCTCTCACAATGTTAGCATCGTTAAAAATTATAACTGCGTATTTTAACGACTCGGAATAAGCCGCCATAAACGAAGAATTTAAATCGTCTTGAATTAATCTAGTCTATCTTAAGTAACCCTATTCAGTTGGCAACGCCAGTCATCATGTAAATTTTGTTTTGATGAAACACCCACAAAAAACACTTGTGTATAATAAGAGTTAAGTTTTAATTAAAAAATCTTGGCCTTTTTCTAATTAAACAACGGACCCTCTCACACAGCTCAAAATAGTATATTTCATTACCAGTACGGAAATGATGATTTTTCCATGCGCGCGTGATAAATTCTCGGGAAGTCATGCAAGAACGGAAAAATCTATTTCTGGACGTGTAATGAACAATATTTTTTATTATACTTAGGTACCTGAAAACAACATAAACAAAAAACATCGCAAAAAATGATTTAAGAAAATTGCGATTATTTATTTTTATTTTTAAAACAGTAAAACAAATCAACAAAAAAAATTACAACTAATGAAATCTAAGAAAATTAATTTTAGAGGAACCGTTATGAATAATTTATATTCATTGTAAATCGTATTATTGTTGAAGCTCAATCCCTTTGTATTTCTTTTTGTTGAAGTAAAGATGTTGAAGCGAGTGTTCGTGTATGTTTTGGTTCTCTTGATTGACTGTTACAGATTTTGTAGTTCTCAACTTACAAGGCCTTAAACAACTTTGGGATACTTCAATGTTTCTTTGTATGGACTCCTCTATATATCCTTCTGCTACATTAGAAGAAAGCCATCCTCCGTGTCTTTTCAAAGTGAGCAAATCACCGCCGCTTTCTACCAACATGGTAGCCGAAGAACGCCTTAGCCCATGTCCGGTATATTCCTCGTGATTTTTTAGTTTTAAGTATTTTGCAACAAGATTTGTAATACCACTGATAGTATGGTACCCAACATGTTGAGCGTAACATCTTTGGTTTCGGTATACAACAAATAATCTTCTACTCTCCATATTTTTAGGGCGGAGATCTGCGTATTTACGGTAAAGTGTACAGGGATTGAATTTGCAATTTTCATTGGTAATGGTAAAACTTCTTGACTTGTGAGTTTTTCCATCTCGTAAGAACACGACAAGGAAACGCCCATTATCTTCCACATCGTCTAAACTCAAACGTATTAAATCATCTCTAAACTAAAATTACTTTTGCTAGTAAATATTGTCCATCTGAAGCTTCACATAAAAATTTGGTTACTTGTTCTGATGTAAGAACCTTGGATTTCTTTGGTACATATCCTACAGCTTATCGTTTCAAAAAAGCGATAGTTTTTGGATATTGGTTGTGAGTATTTTCTTTTATTGCCAAACAACTCTTTAACATGGAGAATCGACTCCATAAGGTGGATGGCTTCATAGATTTGGCTTTTTCAGAAAAATAAACTAAGAGAATATCGTCACTTACAATTTTGATTCTTTTCTGAGTCCGCCATTCGGTAAAAATGTGATATAATGTTCATATTTCAACCTGGATTTCACTGGTAATAAATCTGCACTCACTTCTGCCGCTTGTTGTAATATAATATCGGGAATATCCGGATTTTCTTCCAAATCTGAATTCATTTTTTGAAAATGGCATAAATTTCACTGACAGAAAATAAAATATGTCATTAATAAATAAATCGTTGTTATGAACAGTTTCCATGGATGGATTTTTGTATAAGCGCGCGGAAAGAAGGATCGGGAAAAAAATTCCGTGCGCTGCACACAGGCGAAAATCGGGGAAAAGCCGGCCATAAATAGTAGTAGTGCTGATATGAATCACAAACATGTTTAATCGTAAGAAAATGTTAAAACTAAGATAACACGTTCATTTAAACATTTTTTAAAGCCCCCCTCCCCTTGGGTTCATTTATTGCATTACATAAGCGCTGTGTAAGTACCTATTTCCTTAAAAAAATAAAACTCTATGAAAAATGTTACTATTATTATTAGACTGTTATTATTTTAACAATTTAAGCAGTTAAGAGTTTAAAATTCATAATAAGAGCGTTTATTTCGGCTCGAATTGAAGTTGAATTGAGGCACTTAACAGAGAGAGAGAGGTAAACCATTTTAACAGAATTGTAGGATTGAGATAGTTAATCCTGCATTTTTTCCAAATTGACTTGCCTTTGTCACTGTTGAGTGCCTCAATCCGACTTCAATCTGCGCTGAAATAAACGATTTTTGACTGAAAATTTTTGAAATAAAATCCAAAATGACAAGACTTTTGATATACCTGAGGTTAATAAAATTGCTTATTATAAATTAAATAAAGTTGTGATTTGTTTTTTTTGTTCTATTTAATTTTATAACTAACTTTTGTGTGTAAAAATAAGAGCAATTTAAAATACATGTTAAGAGTAATATATTTAAGTATGTAAAGTATATACAGACCTCACTTAACAATAACTTTGTAATAATAATAAAGCCTAACCTATCTTAATAATTAAAATCAATCAATATCTTCACTATCACTTTCATCAGCAGAAACTGTTGGTTCATCAAAAAATGCCAAAACTTTTGAAGGGTACTGTTTAAGCTTTTAGCAGATGATTTTTTCATATTGGAGATTAAAGGATCAGAAGATATTAAAAGATTACAAAATATATCCTCCATGTTTTGTTTTCTTGAAAACTTCCGTGCATGAAATTCTCTGAATCTTTTAATATCCTTGTTTCTTGATTCCTGGGCTTCCTCGCCAAGTTTCCCAATTGGAACCATAAAATATGATATTATATCAGAACTGTGCATTAAGATTTTATGGACGGAAGTTGGCATATTGTACCACGGATACAATTCACAAATTTTCTGGCCATCTCATGACAGTAGTCCTTAAAACTATCAATTTTTATATGAAAACCACTAGAAATTGTTAATAAAATTACTCTGAATCTAAATATCAAATCTTGATCAATGCCTGTAATTTCCGAAGATTTAGCAGCATTCTCAAAAAACGGCGAGCAGTGTTGTTCCAAAATTGAGACCGTAGCTTGAAGAATTGAATGTTAATTCTAAAAACTACATTATCAATAGCTGTTTGGATTATAATTTATATTTTGAAACTACATGTATGATTGTTAAAACTGTTTCTTTAATTCTTAGTTCAATGTAATTAAACAATATATTTTAATAAGATTTCGCCATTTAAAATTGGTCGCCATATTGAATTTTAAACCCATATGGCAATTTTCTTATTTCTCTATTTAATTTTCTATAAAATAATGTTTTATTTTATAAAAATTGATTTATTTCTTAAGTTAGTAGGAGAAAATTATTTGTTGCGTTTGGGACCTACATTTTATACGAATTTGGACTCAGACCATAAATCTTTAAAAATATTTTCTTGTCAAGATCGCAAATTATCGCAGCAACTTAAGATGGGATCTTACAAAGGACTTATTAAACAATAATTTAAAGCTAATTTAAATGCGGGAAATTACGGAAATCATACTTTTACTTTAGCAAAAAGTGAAAAATTGAAATTAAAAAAATTAATTGTTAACTTTTCAGAACACCAGTAAAAAAAAACGTAAAGAAATATTTTAAATAAATATTATTTTTAATATTCTACTTACCACCAGCAATAGGCTCCATAGTTACTTTACAAAATTTTCACCCACACTTTGCCGAAAAACTGAATATAAATTACTAATTTTCACAGGCGCTTTTGAATCACAATGAAATAGTCCCCAAAGAACATCAGCTTTCAAAAAATTTCTGCAAGTGACAAGACTAAAAATAAAAGGGTGATTGTTTATTATACCCAGGTAACTAGATAATGAAATTATACTCAGAATAGGCCTTAATTGCGAAGTTGGTATTTCCGATTTATGGCCGGGTTTTCCCCGAATTTCGCTTGTGTGCGCTGTTCTGAAAATGTCATATTTACTGTATTTTATACACAGTTAAAAATGTAGTATTTTTAGGTAAGTATAAAAAAAAAACCATTACGAAAATCAGAAAATTGAAGTACAAATTGTTGCAACAACTACCTTATTCGCCAGACTTTGCTCCCTCTGACTTCTAACTGACAAAATCAGCTATCTCTACAAATCACACATGACAGTTTCACAAGAAATATTTTAATCATACAAATTAATCTTAAAACGGCGTTTTAAAACACGGAAAGTATCAATTGAAATATTAATGAAGTTCTCTGTTGCTTAAAATTAACAACCAAATTAACTAAACTGACGTATTGGATATTGAATGAACGAATCGGCATTTTGGGCTATTTTTCAAATGGGATTTCGAATTTTAATCTGTTCCTAATAGGATTTATTCACAAGATTAATCTATCTAGGTTAATTTTAAGGTGTTTTTGTCGGCAAGAAAGACCTCGGGCGTAACACCCACCTTATGTACGGAGCGTCTCGAATTTTGTTACAAGTGTTGTTTTCTTTTGGTGTCAACCGGGCTGACAGTTTTTTTAACTGACCTTAAAAAAAAGCAACTCTAATTTTTTAAAAAAATTTTTGCGCCCTTGAAAAAATTAAAAAAATTTCCCAAATTTAAATTTTTTTAAAAAAAACAAACAGACACCAGTAATAGTTATTTACATTACAAGATGCGAAAGTTTACTTTTTGGTGTGAGATGGTTTTTAAATGGCCGAGGCGAAGCCAGTTATTTAAAACCTCCGAAACTTAAAAGGGCCTTCGCATCGTGTAATCTATTATATTTTTCTGCTACTGTTCTATGTATCGCATAATTTAATAAAACATTAATATCATGTTTTAATAGAGATATCAGAGATTTTGAAATTTTACCTGTTAAAAATTAATCCATAGCAACACATTTTTTTTTTGACATTGTCTGTCATCACACTTGTCAGATTTTAATTATTGTTAATTTAGTATAAATCCATTCCCATTTTTTAAAATGTTAAATAAAAATGAAAATGGCATCCAAAAAAGTACCCGGGGCCCCATTCTGCCAGACAAATCTAAAGAGGGTACATCAAACATATAAATCGTTTTCTGAATGGCTTGCTACAAAAAAATGGGCGGTTGCAAATTAGTTGGGGTTTTTTAATTTTTTAAAAAAACCCCTTGGGGTGGTTATGAGGCAAAAAAGTCAAAAATTTTTAAAAAAAGAAATCAAAAATTTTTTTGCGCCTGGGTCAAAGTTCTTAAAAGAAAGTAATAGCCATTATGGGAGTGGTTGGGCATGCCGGACAGACAAATATACGGAACTAAGTGATGTAGAAATAAAAAGCGTGGGTATAGTAAAAATAGTGGAGTCTAAAAAAAAAAGTTAAGAAACTTTGTAAAAAACGATGGCTCATCCTTATGTCAGATTTTTAAGGAAAATATTAAACTGAGACCAAGGAAGGGCCCAGAGCGTTTATTGTATCATGAAAAAGGGAAATGTGTTAATCAAGTAAATTTGGGAAAACACACTATTTCAAATGTACCTAAAGAAATTCAGTTTTTTAAGCTTGCATCAGTCATTGCCATTCTTTTTTAAAAAAAGTCAACTACGTTCCTTGCCAATGCTTCGATTCATTTGGACTTAAAAGGCATGGAGGTTGGAAGTCTTTTTTTGTTGCGGAGGGATATATTGCTGAATCCTATAGTAAAGGAAATTTCAAAGAAGATTTTAAAAGAAATTCCTACCATATTTCCCCTAATAAATAACAGAAAAATATGAATATTAACGTAGTTAAAGTATAACGACCCCAACAACAAATTTAAAAAAGAAAAATTATTCCCCCAATTTCTTTGCTAATGGGTCAAATTGCTTAAATTTTTTTAATACCCAACCTAGTTTTTAAAATATTTGTCATAAAATTAGTTACTTTTTATAAATAAATCCCAATATTTCCCCCACAAGCATATTTTCTTTTTTTAATTTTACTTTTGTTTAGGCGCTGAAAATATTACTTTCGTAGCTAGCACCGCTTAGCAACCAGGTAACACGAAGGTTCTCTTTCGTTATCATTCGCGCTAAGCAGGACCACAAAAGTTTTCTTATTTATACAGAAGTAGAAAAAATGAATATTGTCCCTGACATAAGGAAAAGTGTCAATAAATCAGTGACAGTCGGTATTTGAAAAAAGAATATGAATTAGTCAATCGACGAAGAAGTATCCGCCACTATGGCATTATGCGTAGTGATGAGCAAGCAAGACCAAGACCAAGACCGGGCTATTGGTCTTGGTCTTGGTCTTGCAAGCCTGGTCTTGGTCTTGGTCTTGCAAGCCCAAAGAAGGTCTTGGTCTTGGTCTTGGTCTTGCACCACCCGGTCTTCTGGTCTTGGTCTTGGTCTTGCTGCAAGAGTCTTGCTGGTCTTGCTTTTTTTGGTAGTAATAATTTAAACTAAGCAAATTTTAAATAAAATATATTTTTTTAATACTTACAAATAAAGATGGAGACTATACTTTTGTTTTAAAAATTTAAAATATGTACCAATTTTAACCTTACATGTACATTTAAATTATTTATTTGATTAAAAAAGATATTTTAAATGTAGGGGTTTATTTATTTATAGTGTCATTTAGTGATAGGAAATATTTAAATTTTCTTGAAGAAGCATATAAAATTACAATACTGAGTACTCTGAGGGCAGAAAAAACTTTTAATTTCAACCAGATGTGAAATTTCCATGAAAATGATTCTGATATGTAAACATTGGTTTCTAATTAAAAAAAGGTGGCTTTAGAAAGCTTTTCAGATCAAATAAACTTTTTTATGTTCAAATTAGTCAAACATTTGCCGTACAAAATTTTATGTACAAATACTTTATAAACATTCTGCATATAAAAGGTGGCTCGATAGTGCGACAAAGATCAATATATCCGAAACCGTTCATAATGGTAGAAAACTGAATATACAAAAATTATAGAAAAAAAGCGCTTAAATGTAAAATTATTTTTCTATTTCAGAATTTTCCAAAATCCACTACCACTCAAGAAAAATTCTTTATTTTTAGCTTTTAACCTAAAATAGAAAAATTTTAGCAAAAAAATTATTTAAAAAAAATCGCTTCCCTGTATATTATGCTGGAAATTCTTGAACTGTCATATAGGTACAATGTCGACGAAGATGGTTTTTTATATCATTTTCGGTTTTGACAAAAATGACGTCATCATTATACTTTTGGCATTGTTTTGACTTTTCCGTCTAAACCGGAAGTGAAATTTAAAATCCATTTATATAAAAAGTATTCCTATATAAAATGACAAATATGTTTTTTATTAAACCATCACTTTTACATTTATATCTTAGTTTAAAGGAACAATCTAATGATGCCACTCTTTACAGTGTGGCACAAACATAATGTTTTCCTGATTTTGGAAATTTTTGATTCAGTAAGTGGCATCACTAGATACCTAATTTAAAAAACATTAGGAACAGTGTAAGTAATTTTCAGCTTCTATAACTTTTGTACTCTTAGTTTTTCTCTGTCGTAAACGGTTTTGGAGATATCGAGCTTTGTCGACCATTGAGTCACAATCTTATTATTTTTTAAACATGTTACTGAATCTACTAGTTATCGTTTCTAGATAAGTTTATTAAAAAACGAAGTGATCGATTTAATTTTTCTTTTATTAAAAAAACCTGTTACTCATAAAATAATTGCCTTTAGGCAGGTTTCGACACATTTTTTGTCATGTCTGTATGAAATACCTCTATATATTGAATATAAAAATTGAAAATTATAATTTAAGAAAAAAGTGACAAAAGTGCAAGAGCTTTGCATGTCGGTCTTGGTCTTGCGTAGTCTTGCACCCCTCGGTCTTGGTCTTGGTCTTGGTCTTGCATACCCCGGTCTTGGTCTTGGTCTTGCAGAAAGGCGGTCTTGCTCCATCTGGTCTTGGTCTTGCTGCAAGACCAAGACCAAGACCAAGACCGCAAGACCAAGACCGGTCTCGCTCATCACTAATTATGCGGGAAACAGTTTTAGAGCAGTATCTGAAATGTTTTCAGTTTATTTCCCCACCAAGCCCATTCCGTCCATTTCGACTATTAAACGTATTGTCAGTAAATTCAAGTTCAAAGGTATCGTAATAAATTATTGTAAATGTTCAACTCATACCTAAAGTGGAGCCGAAGAAAGAGAGAACAAAGATCTTAATATTTTACTGAGTGTGGAGGAAAACAAAATGGTTAGTACGAGGGTTACTGGGCAAAGGTAAATTAAAAATCATACAAAGGTATTGCGCTCTTTGAAAAAAACACAAATATTATTCGTATAAATAAAAAAACATTAATAATGGCATATTGTTTTGAAATGATGGAAAGAGCAAATAACGATACGAATTTTTAGAAATATTTGTTTTACCGATTAATGTACATTCACCCTCAACAATGAACCAATCGTTCAGAATTGCCGGTATTGGAGCCAAGAAAATGAACATCGCTTTGTTCATACTCGGACACAATATCCCCAAAAAACATTGTATTCGTGGTAATTATCGGACACCATATCATTAGACCCCTTTTTTATGGACTATAACCTGACAGCAGAAACCTATTTGGACTGATTTCATAATCAATTTGGACCCGCCTTGGAAGAAGTTGTTGGGAAGATCAAATGATCTGTTACCAAATGGATGGTAACCCCTTAAAATTTACCTGGAATTTCCTAGGTGGACTCACGAAACAATGCGTGCGTAAAATTGCCCATTTAAGTCCTGCAACAGCTTATGTGACACTATATAAAATATAGTCCATACAAACAGGTGCTTAAAAATATATAAACTAGCAACAAAGTAAGCAAATTGCACAAGGAATTTATCGTTTCGAAAAAAATATACAAAGAAATATATTTAGCCCCTTTTAAAAATTTTAAACGCATGCATTAATAGCAGGAAACCATCCATAATAACCATCGCATCCGCAATTTCGCCACATAACAGCCGTTTTGCAGCATAATCTACCGATGTACTTCTATTTTTCTTCCTGCAACATACACGGCTCTCGACACCTTTTGTGCTCGACCACCCAACTCCATTGCGGGAATTTAATTTTCCATTTCAGGACAATTATTAGATAATTATTTCAATTTGCCGGGATTCAATAGCCTGCAATTATTCATTGCTGCAACGACGGCAGGATTTGTCTGTAATGGTAATTTAAATTTTTGCGATTTTTTTCGCGTTTATTTTTGTTTAAGTTCTTAGAAATATGCTTTATCACCATGGGCGTTGCGTCGATAATAGGAAGTGTGTACAGGGTTATTCATTTTAAAGTAAACAAGGCTTTATTTTTGAACTTCCCTGTATTTTTTTAAAAAAACGACTATAGCCATTTCGTGTATTTTTTTCCGTAGAATTTTATAATCTACTCAGAAAAACATTTGAAACAAAAACAAAAAAATTACAGCACGACTGATGTATTTTTTAAATGGAATACCCCGTATATTTTTATACCAATAGAGATTTTCACGAGGAATTCGGTGATATAGGGGTTGGTGGGTTTATTTTTTGCGGTTCTGCTGCAAATGTCTAAATTCTGCATGATACTATAAGGATAGTTTCACCTAAAAAAACCTGGCTGTCACAGGTCACAAGTGCTTATTTGTCAAAGTCAAGAATTTTAAAAATACGTTTTTTTAATTTTTGGAGTAGTTTTATAATGAGGTTTTCATCAGAAGAACAGCTTTAAATTATATTATATGCTAAAAATGATATGATATTTCTATTTTTAAACTAAGCAGCAAAATTATAATAAACGGAAAAAATTAAAATACAATACGAGGTAAAATATGGTGGTAATAAGAACACTTATAACAAAAAATTATACTATTACTAATGTTTTAATTGTTCTATATGACCCCCGTTATTTTCGAAACATGATCTATAACCCCTCCTTAGCCTTTCTAAGCTTGCCGATATTATTTGAAGTTCTTGGTTAAGACGATTAATTTCATTTACAATTTTTTCTGTCATTTCTTCCGTGTTTATGTTCCCATTTTGAATAGAAAAGTGTCCAAAATTGTAATATCTGGACTACTAGGTGGCCATCTAATAGTGCCATAACGTCCAATCCACTGATTGTATCGGCGATTGAGATACTGCACAACTTGACGAACAGCATGGGGTGGCGCTACGACTTGTTGCCAAATTATCTTGCGATACGTTTCGAGTGGCAATTCTTCTAAAATATCCTCAATATCGTTTTCAAGAAGATTGAGATATCTTTCTCCAGTTAAGGATCCCTCATAGAATATTTTCCCGACAATTTTCTCGTTAAGCACGCCACACCAGACATTAAGAGAAGACCTCCCTTGGCATTTAATCTCTTGAAATTTCCTGCGATTTTGTCTTGCCCAGCTGTGGGTATTAGGTCGGTTAAACAATCCCGATGTAATGAACGTAGCTTCATCCGTCCAAAGAATCGTTTGAAACAGGGTAGGATCGTTATCTTGATTTTGAATTAAAATTTGGGAAACAAATTGAAAGCGAAGTTCCTTTTGTTCACGTGTTAAATGCTGCACTGGAAGAACGTGATATGGAAGATTAAAATATTTCAGTGTTCTCTGAATCGTCGCATAGGTTACTCTTCTTCTTGTAGGGCCATACCTCAAGTCTCTAACTGAGTCAGTAATTGACTTCATGGGATACAAAGTAAACTAATTTAGAATAGCTCGATCCCGGTTTCTTTTTCTCATTGTAGTCCTTTTTCTAACATGTAACGATTTTGTTTCTTCCTTAAGTTTTAAAATCGTTTTTACCAAGTAAGTTTAAAGGTGTATGGAAGCCCAATGCTATGGCCAATTCGATCAAAAATTGTCCAGCCCAGTATGAAAATAACTGTCAGAGTTGGCCCCGCCGATTCAGCGCAATAACAAAATTCCACGAAATAATTTAATGTGTTGCCTACTTACACAATGATAAATCAGTGTGAAGTTAGCCAACACATTATAATTTTATGAGAGCCGGAGTACCGTTTTTTGGATTGATCAAAACCTTCTTATTTTAGTGATTAGTGTTTATTAAATTGTGACTATAATTTTATGTTTATTGTTTGTTACTTATAATATCGTAACAAAATAACTAGAGGTTGTATGGTTTTGTCTTGCAAATCCAAGGGTAACATACCCGTCTTTTTAACTTTAGGTAAGTATTTTTTATATTTAAATTAGGTGCTTCTTATAAGACGTAACGATAGGAAACCGAATAAATAATAATATATCAATTATAATAATAGAAAATGAAAATTTCATAGGAAATATTAGTGAGAAAAGTAAGGCAATCTTAACTATCTTTTAGATGATTTCCACAATGTTTGTGTATTTCTGTGGATTATTAAAAAGAAATAAGGTTTACATTTAGGTACTTTTATTTCATTTAATAATTTAGTACACTCTTTTAAAGGATCAAAATTATTGATTACTGGGCAGACCAGGCAAATTTTAATATAAACAGGTCCCTCTAATTGAATGAAAGGAAGTACAATTTTGGTACGGTTTTTTGGGGAGCTGATTACAAATATAAAAAAAAAATCGGCAATGTTTCGTTTTCGAGATATTCATCATCAAAATCGAAAATCAAACTAACCTTATTTGCACTATTCCTCCTTCTTTTTGCACAAAATTCTTGATTTTTACACTAAATTAGCACACAATATTTCACAAACACCTTTTAAAAACCTTTTTTACACTTTTATTTTTTAAGCAAATATGGCTGCTGCCTTTGAACTTAAAAGTTCGCAATTTAATGGAAAAAAGATGAAAAATAAATAATAATACAAGGTTTTAAAAGTTGTTTATAAAATATCGTGTGCCACTTTAGTGTAAAAATCAAGAATTGTGTACAGAAAGAAGGGAGAATATAGTGAAAATGAGGTTAGTTTAATTTTCAACTTTGATGATATAGATCTCGGAAACGAAACGTTGCCGAAAATATATTTTTTCAGATTTGTAATCAGCGCCCCAAAAAACCCCTGTATACCAAATTTGATTAAAATCGGAGGGGAGGCAACTTTCGAGACAATACCATTTGTTTTAAAATAAATTAGATTTTTAATTTCTTAATCTTGCATTATCAACTTTTTAAGCTCGACATACTGTACACACATAATATTTACAATTATTACAATGGATACTCAGGTACCAAAGGTTACTAAAAATTTTTAACCACTGTTATTCTGTCTCATGAATGTTTGTTATTAGTGAAAAGTATATGCCTAAAAAGCAGTTATAAAAATTTTCACTTTTTAATGTACAACCAGAATCTTAGGATTAGATTAAACTCATTTACACTATCTTGCCCTTCTTTTATTACCAAATTGGTGATAAGTACATAATACTATCATACAATGTTTGAAATTTATTTTAAAAAATCGTGTTTTTATTTATTTACAAAGATTTTTGGTAAAAATACAAAACTTCCAAAAATATCGACCATTTAAATAGAAGGCAGTAAAGTGGCGCCATCTATTCTTTCCATATTATATCAGATGATATAAAATCTAATATTACACAATAATTTTAAATATTCTATAGTAGTATCCTTTAATAACCAACAATTTTGTGCAAAAAATAAAAAAAATCAGTGAATGTTGGACTTTGAAATTTGATGATGTCAATTTTATAGATAGTAACAAAAAATTATGGAAATCCGGCCCTGACCTACTATTTATTGCTCAAATTCCACGGGGCCAATCCCCCTATTCCCGCTGCCCTGCACGCCTGGACAATTTTGTTCTACAGTATTGGGCTTCCATACACCTTTAAACTTCCTTGGTTTTTACTAATATATTTCGGTGGAAATTTGCAACATGTCTTCGTTGTGTTTCCCTGGCGTTTTCTCCACATTTATAATAGAGAGTTATAATTTAAAGCCGTTCTTCTGATGAAAACCTCATTATAAAACTACTCCAAAAAGTAATAAACGTATTTTTAAAATTCTTGACTTTGACAAATACGCACCTGTGACCTGTGGCAACCAGGTTTTTCCAGGTGAAACTATACTTATACTATCATGCATGTACCTTATATGGCTAGCCCCGTTTTTTAACTTAATTTAACGGGGAATACGCAATGTGGAAGCGTTATTCAACCTCTTGTTAAGCGATGGCGGAGCGGGGTCGAGCTGGCGAATTGACTTAGCAGCAAAGCCAATACGGGGGTTGTTTAACTCCCAAAACGAATTGTGAATTACGATTGTTCCAAAACGACTATTTTTTAACAAAAGCCATAAGGTCGGACTTGGCTCTTAGGACGACAGACAGACAGACCTAAACGTATGCCGATAATTTCCCGCCATATTTTGTTAAATTAAATTTTGTTGGGTTTGGATAAATTGTTCCAAGATAAATATTTTTAACACATTCTATTTCCAATCAGAACTGACCACAGTCATCCTGTAAATCCTATCGGTAAATGATCAGCGCATACTCAATATTCACTATTTAAAAGGATTTTTGTCTAACTCTGTTCCTAACAGGCACTTGCCTTATAAATAAACATAGAATACGGTAATAAGTAACAGTTCATTGAAAATTGCCAGTCGTCAGATATATCTTGTACCGTTCTTAAAGTTATCATTTTACGGTTTCCCACATATTTTGTAATTGTATTGTATGATCTCAAATAAATGAAGTCTCTATCTGCAGTTATTATTTATATATGTGTTTTAAATCTATATACAGGGTCTGTTATACAGGAATGCACTCCATAAGATTTATCTATTTTTGGTTGGATGTAAGAAGTGGTGGGCATTTTTTTGCTGGAAACCGTTTGTATGTAATAAAAGTCGAAATATGCGCCTTTTCAGAAAGGTTGAAATCAGTTTTTAGATTAATAAAATATTTTAAAAAAATTAAATAGAAATCTATTTCTACTTTAAATATAACTTTAAAAATATTGCTCCTAGAGAAAAGTAGCTGCAATAAACCAGAAGTAACAAAAAAAATGGGTTATTGTTTAGATGTTTGGGCCCACCTATTTTTAATCATAAAAAATCGAAAAATAGCGATATTGACATGGTTTTTTTTTTCATTTTGTTCTATTTTATAGCATATTTATGTATTTTTTAAGTAATATGAAAAAAAAATTTTTTGGTGTTAATTTTTATTTTAAAATCTTTTAAAAATGTGTATTTTTTAAGTTTTTCGTGAATAAAATGCATCCATTTAGATTTAACAGCTCCATATCTAAACAATTAGCAAAAAATCTAGCTTTTTGCATATTTTTTGGACTTTTTAGTTTGGGGGTCTCTATATTCAGCCAAAAAAAAAAAACTTTATGCAATGAAAAACATCAGATCAAACAATAAAATCGGTTTGATAGTATCTGTATAATAATTTTGCAATACAGTTTTGTAAAAAAAATTGCAATTTGGGTAGAGATCTATATATTATGAACCCTTTATTTTTTTACATATACTAAAAATCTTAAGCTTTAAATCCTTTTTTAGAAATAACAATCAAATTATTCGGGAGCTTTCAGCAAATGTTAAAAATTATGTTTTTTTCCTTACAACAAATTAAATACCTCCGCAAATTTTCGGGGGTAATACCACAAGTGCTTAAAAATTACCGATAATTAATTTTTAAAATAATTATCTGGTTAATTTTTATGCACCAGCGGTATTTGGGATCAATATTTCTAGAATGGAAAAATATACAAGTATTATACTATTAAAATGTTTTTTTTTGTCATATAATTTTCAATTTTATGCAACATAATTAAAACTATAACTAAAATCGTTTTTGTAAATACTTTATCTTTTGTTACATCGTGGACATGACCAAATCGACTCTAGTTGACTGATTTTGACGTTTCTAAGTGACAATACAAACAAACAGGGTCGATTTTTCTGTGTTTTTAAGTAAGTGGAAATACCACGTTGTCTAGGCAACGTGAAATTTCCGCCAAATTTTTTTATGGGAAAATTTATACATGAGTGAAGTATTCGCTAAAATATTAATGAAAATATTATTTGAAAATACTTAAAAAGGCACTTCTTTTGATAGATCAAAATTGTCCATCGGTTGATTGGTTGCCAAGATACAACCTGTCAAAATTGTCAGTTTACGGCAAATCTATAAACAATAACAAATGTCAACTTTTTGCGCATGGTTTGTGGGTAGTTATTGTCTTATTTTTATTTATATTTTACTAATAAAATAATTTAAATAATAAAATAATTAAAATGAAAGCAAATAATTATATTTTATGTTACGTATAAACAATAACACAGGTCCACAAGAAAGGGTGTGTGCTGGGTGTCGGACCAAGATTTGTTGGCGTATTTTTTTTCCGCTGAACACAAAAAAAGTCAAAAATAAGGGTTAAATACCAAAAAATCGAAAAAAGGCGTAATTTCAAATATGAACGATTTTTTTATTTAAAACGTCAATATCTTAAAAACTATTAAAAAAAAACAAAACTGTGTATAACATAAACTAGGTATTTTTATAAGCCTTGGTTTAAATGCAATATTTTTTGAGTTATAATCAAAAAACCGAATTTTAAAGAGGTTTCTAAGGTATATCTCTGGAAAAAAATTAAAAATATTTTTTTAATTTTATTTCTTATTTTGGACTGGCATTTTTTGTCAAAATTACATTTTTCTTTCTTTCTTTTCTTATATCCCCTTGATTATTTATCTTATCAAAAATATTTAAATAATTTTTTATATAGACAATTTGGAAAGCCCTATTTTTTGCTTTATGAAATTTTTTCTATCTCTTATAGTTTATATATTCGAAGTCCAAACATTCCGTGGTAGCAGGATTCTGTCGGTAAATGTACTGTTTCTTTTTTTAAGAATTTTCTCGATTTTTGCTGTTTGACTCCTCAATTTTACCTTCAGATTCGTGTTCAGCGAAAAAAAATACGCCGGAAAATCTTACTCGGGCACCCATTTTTTTGTGGACCTGTGTAATTGTTTAAAATCAAAAAGTATACTCGCGTAGTTAAAATCTTTCAAACTGTAAAAAAACCTTTATGTGGAATAATTCTTGGCCAATTCTAAAGTTTATAATCCGGTATTTTCTATGAAATAAAATTATACAATTTTTTTTATAAAAATTTAAGTCGAATGTTTCGGTTTTTTATGACCATCATTAACTTTTCCCACTCCGCCTTTTCATTACAAAGATTGTAAGGTCAGATCCCTCTGTCGAGCCAGAAAGTATTTCTCTATTGTCTGGGAAATGGCGTCTTCCACAACCCTTAGTATTCTGGATTTTATACTGAAAGAACTGCTCCACTTATAAATTATCTCATTTTTACAGTAAAGCTTCCTTTTTTTGTCCACTACCTTTCCTTTAAAGGTATTTTTTAGCAGCTCCTAATAGAGCAACACGTTGTGACACTCATGCTGACATACAGGGTTTTCCCGTATAATTGCGCAGCCCTTTAAAATCTTTTTTTTATAGATAGAAAAAAATAGTTTATATGAAAGTTGCAGGATTTTTCATTGAGATTTTCATGGTGTAAGATAGAAAAACAAATGATGATCAGAAAATTAACAAATCACTATCAACTTCGTTATTTTAAATGGAACACCCTGTATATGATTGAAAATTCAAATTCTGCTAATCTTCCTCTTTTCAAATATATATATATATATATATATATATATATATATATATATATATATATATATATATATAATATATATATATATATATATATATATATATATATATATATATATATATATATATATATATATATATATATATATAACTTATCGATGTTCGGATAAATGAGTTGCAAGTTATTTGAATTTAAAATCTGTTCTTATAAGCCATAGTTAGCCATGGATACAACCCAAAATTGACTTCTGTTAAATATTTATATTTTTGTTTGGTTTCCAAGACGAACCATGGCTAACGCGACTTAACTTTGCCAAACTTTGGGTTGTATCCATGGCCAACTATGGCTTATAAGAACAGATTTTAAATTCAAATAACTTGCAACTCGTTTATCCGAACATAGATAAGTTATATATATTTGAAAAGAGGAAGATTAGCAGAATTTGAATTTTCAATCATATACAGGGTGTTCCATTTAAAATAACGAAGTTGATAGTGATTTGTTAATTTTCCGATCATCATTTGTTTTTCTATCTTACACCATGAGAATCTTCATGAAAAATCCTGTAACTTTCATATAAACTATTTTTTTCTATCTATAAAAATAAAGATTTTAAAGGGGTGCGCAATTATACGAGAAAGCCCTGTACATCCCTTTACAGTTCATCTGAAGAGGCCCCGAAATACCCACATTGTTCGTTCCTTACTCCATAATGTATCTAGACTAAGCAACCTGCTGCATGCAAAGATTTTGTCTTTCCCTTTAAACCTCCAAATCTTTGAGTCCCTTGTCGATAAACTATCTCTTACTCCACTTGAGACACACACGGTACGTAAGTATTTAGACTTTAGTCTTTCGTGGACTGTTTCAAGTTGAAAAAAAAAACCAAACGCAAAATTCCATTTAATATCCACAGTGATGTCATATCGAAGATGTCATAGCCCATAAAAATATTTGCATTAATTTTATGCGAAAGTTTAAGTTAAATTCAATTTTTTATTGTATCTTTTCATACATACAAATTATTATTTTATTTTTACCACACTTTTTTTGTGATTATTACCTCACGAATTTATTTTTTTTTAAACGTACAGCTACTACTTACCTAAAAATGTTCAATAACTAAAAATAAAAAGTATATTCCAAAGCACTAGTAACCACTAGAATCCGAAGTATTCTTAAATCTCTTCAATGGACACTTCACAAAAACTACCCAACATTTAAAACTGACTTCTTCATTTTTATCACCTCCAAATGTTCACCATCTTCATAAATTATCGATTAAAACATTAAATTTCTTCTTAAATTATTTGTTTCTTCAAAAACAAAATTTAGAATGTACAATTCGTTTCTTTTTACTAAATTTCGTTTAAAAACTTCCCCAACCACTAAACGAAATTAAAATTTTCTTGGAAAAATATCTTTTCTGAAGAAAATAATTCACCGGCTGACGAATCGACGAAATATCAGTTGCTTTCTTCGCCACGCTCTTAAAGAAGAAAGGTTCGAAACGGAACCACGAAGAAATAAATGCAGAGTACCGGCATTATGACGTTCACCTGACGAAGAACTTGACCGATACCAAAACTTCTAGTGATCAATTTTTTCGCTTCAAGTGGACGTGTGCTTCTTGGGGCTTCCTTCTTCCTTGCAGTGGAGTTTTCGAAGCGACTTTTACTTCACCTGTTCCGTAAAAATCACTGGCCTATAAAAATAACCAAAATACTAACTCTTATAAGGCCCTGTGTAATAAAAATGGTACTTACATGCAAAGCGACTCTTACAGGTATTTTTGGAAATAACTGGTACTTCCAGTGGCAACACTTTAATAATAATATTACTTTATTTTTATACCGGGTGGTGCGTCGCCGAGCGGAACATAGGAAATCCCATGTAAATTTTAAGGGGGTCAATTATTGGCTCCCCTGTACATTTTACAGAAAAAATGTAAGATAACTTTTTAAAGAGACCAATCTGATAAGCCCTCGTGCCAAGTTTCAAAAAATGTTAATAAGTGAATCTTGAATTATTCAATTAAATATAATTGCAAAATTACCAAATTTTCGGTTCAGGTAAAACTCAACAGACACCAGCCACCAGCAAACAATTTGCTATAAGGCTTTGTCAAATCTGACGTACAGCCAAATACAAGGAATGTTTTTTTTTCTACTACAGTATAAATAAGAAAACTTTGTGGTCCTAGCAACGCGAATGATAACGAAAGAGAATCTTCGTGTTACCTGGTTGCTAAGCGTTGCTAGCTACGAAAGTAATATTTTCAGCGCCTGGACAAAAAAGTAAGAGTAAAAAAAAGAAAATATGCTTGTGGGAAATATTAGGATTTATTTATAAAAAGTAACTAATTTATGACAAAATATTTTAAAAAACTAGGTTAGGTATTAACATTAAAAGTAATTGTGCAATTTGAGCAATTAGCAAAAGAAATTGGAGGAATAATACTTGAATTAACAGTTTTTAAATTTGTTGTTCGTAATCACCTTTAACTACATTAATATTCATATTTTTCACTGTTACTTCATTAGAGGAAATATTGGTAGGAATTTCGTGTAAAATCTTCTTTGAAATTTCCACCTTATTACTATAGGATTCAGCAATATATCCCTCCGCAACAGAAGAAGACTTCCAACCTCCATGCCTTTTTAAGTCCAAAATATCGACATCCGAAGCATTGGCAAGGAACGTAGTTGACGTTCTTCTAAAAGAATGGCCAGTGTATCTACTGATGTCTTCAAGCTTCAAAAACTTCGCAATTTCTTTAGGTACATTTGAAATAGTGTGCTTTCCAATTACTTGATTAACACATTTACCTCTTTCATAACGATACAATAAACGCTCATCTAGAGCATTTCTTGGTCTCAGCTTAATATATTCCTGTAGAAATCTGACATAAGGAACTGAGCCTTCATCGTTAGTTACTACAAAGTTTCTTTTAACTTTATTTTTAGACTTCACTATTTTTACTATAGCCACGTCATTTCTTATTTCTACATCACTTAGCTTCATTCTGTATATTTCGTCTGTCCGGCATGCCCCAGCTACTCCCATAATGGCTATTACTTTCATTGCTAAGTAACTTTGATCAGGCGCGTTAAGTAAAAACTTTATGATTTCTTCTTTCTTAATTTTTTTTACTTTTTTGCCTCATAACCATCGTTTTTCCTTTTAATAAAAGCAACTAGTTTCTTGAACTCCGAAATATCTTGATTTTTGTTTACGGAAATTGTTAACTTGAGCATGGAATATACAGACCAGAGGGTTGGTGGTAATAAAGACTCGGATTTTTCTTGAAAATACGCCAACATCACATTCTCGTCAATCCGCCCCACATTTTTTGTAGCAAGCCATTCAGAAAACGATTTATATGTTTGATGGTACCTCTCTTTAGATTTGTCTGGCAGAAGTGAGGCACACGCAAGGTCAGCTGCCTTTTGGATGCCATTTTCATATTCATTTAACATTTTAAAATGGGAATGGATTTATACTAAATTAACAATAATTTAAAATCTGACAAGTGCTGATGGCAGACAATGTCAACAATAAATGTGTTGCTGTGGATTAATTTTTAACAGGTAAAATTTAAAAATCTCTGATATTTCTATTAAAACATGATGTTAATGGTTATTAAATTATGCGATACATAGAACAGTAGCAGAAAAAATATAATACATTACACGATGCGAAAGGCCTTTCAAGTGTTCGGAGGTTTTAAATAGCCTCGGCTTCGCCTCGGCCATTTAAAAACCACCTCACACCAAAAGGTAAACTTTCGCATCTTGTAATGTAAATAACTATTTTTCCTTTCATCAATCTCACAATCATTACATTCAAAGTATAAGACACTTTAACATTATTTTTTTATCAAACCTTTGATTTAATGTAAAAATTAGGTTTAACTAATAACAATTAATGCTATTGATCATTAAAAAAATAATTTTATCATACTAGAATTTAATTAAACCAATAGCAGTATCTAAAATATTTTTAATTAATTTTCCCATCAAGCCTATCTGGTCCATTTCAACCATTAAACGTATTGTCAGTAAATTATAGTCCAAAGATCGAAAATAGATCCGAAAAAAGAGTCAACTAAACTCTTAATATTTTACTAGGTGTGGAAAAATAAAATGAAATAAAATATAATAACTTTTTTAAAAATAATAGAGAATTACATAAAAAACATTAATTAATCAAATGTTCAAACTCTCTAACTCTATTAAAAGCTAAACAATATCCCAACCGATCATAAAATTTATTTCCAACGTTGCTAAGTTGATATTGCGAAATTTTATTACATTCTAACGAAATAGCGTTTTGTAGCTAGTTTAGATTCTCAAATTTTACACTTTTATAAATGACACTTTTTAAGTGACCCCACAGAAAGAAGTCATTCGGTGAAAAATCAGGTGACCTGGCTGGCCAAAGTATCCGGTACAGTGGACCAATAATATTGCCGTTAAAAGCATTTTCCAGGTACTCTCTCACCATACGGGCATTATGGGCGGGGCAACCATTAATTTGGTACCAGATCATTTGATCTTCCCGAACAACTTCTACCAAGGCGGGTCCAATTTGAGTTTGAAATAAGTCCAAATAGGTTTTTGCTGTCAGCTTATAGTCACTGACCTCAATATGGACCGGTAAAGGGTATCAGATGCGCGGTTCAAAAGTGACATTTTATGGGCGAAAAAATGTGTCCGTGCGCCGTGGCTCTAGTCATCTCTTAGGGTCCTAAATCATGCGCAGAACGGACTAGCAGATCGATTTTATTTACAAATTCGTCGCCGGCCAGTTCCGTACTTCGTCAATTGATGACTTAAATAAAATATATATTACACTGGTTAAAAAAACCATGATTACTGGTTTTTTGAACCAGTGAAACACATTGGTTTGTTTAGATGTTGTTCTTAATCAAAAATAAACATATTATCCATTGTCAGCTCCTTAAATTCCTCTAGTTCTTCTAAATGTTACAGCTATGAAAAGCCACAAATTTTTGTACTGGTTCACAACTGATGCGTTGTAGTTAATAATAACAAAAAATGGCAAATACGACTGAACATGACCCTTGTGGCTTATCTAAGAATTAACTATTTGTTTCATCTATGTAACACAATCATAATTGAAAAAAAAATCACTATAATTATGTATTTCGGATTAAAAAAATCTGAACAAAAAATGTATTGCATTAATCTAAAAAGTCAGTAAATATGATTACAAAATAAAACATATTCCCTTAGAGCATATACCTACTAGAGGCACTCTTGCCGATTGGAAAACGATCATTTGTGCAAGAAAGAAAAAATAGCGGTATATACCCCGCTCTGCGTGCTGATTTGTCGGTCTCTCCTCGTCGATCTATCGGCACTATGGTTGGAGCCACGGAGAAAGGTTTATCCTATGATTCTTTTTTCTCTTTCGCACTGCCAAACGGCAAGGCTGCCTCTAGTAAATAAATGCTCGTTTTGTATAAATACATTTAAGATGTTTAGAATATCCTTTTATCGCTATCGAAAACATAAGTGTAAGCAGGAAAAGAGTTAACGTTATTTTTATAAACATTTTTTTACCCTTTTGTTTATAAGTCTGTTCCAATCTCGCAAAAAACCGTTTATTGCATCCCTTTACTGATCCTCAAGCAAAGCAAAACCCTTTAAATATATAGAAAGCGTTCAAACTTCGTCGTTTTTGAACTGACATAAAACCGTGTAAAGTCGACAGTCACGCGTTTAATAAATTCTAACAGTTTCCAAACCATTTTAAGGCGGTACAAAAACTGGGTCTTGAAATTAACCCTATCTTTTATTAGCCCCTATTTTTTCTATTTATATTTTGCAATATATATTTTGTTAACTCATGGTTTATATTACTACCTAACATAATTTATATACGTATAGAAACGCAAAATAAAGGAATTAAGTATCTAAATATATAAAAAATATATTTTATAAATATAAATTAATTAATGACATACAAATTTCTAAGTCCGGAACTGGTCCTGCTTTTTAAATACGCATGCTTAATGACACTATCGTTTGTTTGGTGCGCGAGGTCGTAAACTTGCCATAAATACGATTAGTCATTATATATCTAAAGTTAGGTTATCTATGGTTATAGTCCATAAAAAAGGGTCCAATGATATGGTGTCCAATAATTCCCACGAATACATTTGTTTTTTGGGGATATTGTGTCCGAGTATAAACGAAGCGATGTTTATTTTCTTGGCTCCAATACCGGCAATTCTAAACATTTGATTCATTGTTGAGGGTGAATGTACATTGTTATTTGCTCTTTCCATTATTTCAAAAGAAAATGCCATTCTTCGCTCTTCATCTCCTTCCTGCAGCTTTTGATGTTTTTCGAATTTATACGAATAATATTTGTGTTTTTTCAAAGTGCCCAATACCGTTGTATGATGTTTAGTTACCTCTTGCCCAAGAACCCTCGTACTAACCATTTTGTTTTCCTCCACACTCAGTAGCATATTAAGATCTCTGTTCTCTCTTTCTTCGGCTTTATTTTCGATATCCTAAGTTGAACATTTGCAATTATTTATTACGGTACCTTTGGACTCGAACTTACTGACAATACGTTTAATAGTTGAAATGGACATAATAGGCTTGGTGGGGAAATAAACTGAAAATATTTCAGATACTGCTCCAAAACTGTTTCCCGCATAATGCCACTTAATTATGGATACTTTTTCGTCGATTAAATATTTCATATTTTTTTTTCAAATACCTACTGTCACTGATTTATTGACACTTTACCTCATGTCAGGGACAATATTCATTTTGCTGGTGTCTATTTGGTTTAACCTGAACCGAAAATTTGGTAATTTTGCAATTACATTTAATTGAATAATTCAAGATTCGCTTATTAAAATTTTTTGAAACTTGGCACGAGGGTTTGTCAGATTGGTCTCTTTAAAACTTATCCTACATTTTTTCTGTGAAATGTACAGGGGAGCCAATAAATGACCCCCTTAAAATTAACCTGGGATTTCCTATGTTCCACTCGGTGACGCACCACCCGGTACAAGATTATACATCTTTTTGACGAAGCAAAATAAAATAAACCTATAATAATAATAACAAATATTGTTAGTATATAAATAAGGTCTTTACTGACAAATATTTTTATGACTTAGGGAGCTTGCCAGCGAGGCTATAAAATGATGAGTCAATAAAAGCCTGTTTATGTACGCGTTATATACATAATTTTATGTACGATTGCCATTGAAGGATATGTAGTTATTGGAGTTATTGGAGTCAAGCCACAAATATTAAATGACCCTGTTAATGTGCAATTCTCTGCAAGCTTTAATGGTACCTAATAATTACAGTCAAAGCTTCTTAGTCGCGCTTCCCCTTTATATGCGTTTTCCCTATTCGCGGATTAAAAAAAATACGTCCTATTTCCTATATTCGCGGCTAAAGATTTCGTTATTTGCAGATCTAATCGGTACATCGGTACATACACATTAATAAAAATTATTCCATTATATAGGTAGGTAGGTTTAGGTAGGTAGGCTTAAAGTGAGTGGACTTGTGGCTCACACCTTTTTATATTTCCCCCATTAAGATCGGACTTCTAATGAATCCGATACTAGATTGGGGAAGAGTTCTTACATCTCCTCTTACTCGTGTCCCTACCGGACACGAGCACAATGTGTTCTGATGTGTTCTGGTGTCCCTGTCTTCTGGAGAGTATCACGAGCAGACGATTAGATCCATCATGCCCTTCTCTCCTGGTCTAGTGACTTGGGTAGCTAGCAGGTCCTTGTTACAGGAACCAGATGTTCTTTCTGAGGCCGCATCTCCGGCCTTATCCTATGAAAACGGTCCTATCCCCTTTCTGTTTAAAGTCAGGGAACCCTTTTTCCTATAAAGCCGGTTCTGTCCGCATTCTGTTTGGATTCAGGGAACCCTTCCTAAGCACCTGTTTGTTCGCATAATATATTGATAAGTATTTTTAAAATCGGAACTCAAGTTTGTGATAATTGTCTCAGGAGAATTCGGCAGCATGGTGATTTTTGACTATTGTTGAATTGCAGGAGTTTTGGGCCTTTGATCACGAATCATAAACAATTTTTAGTCCAGAGCGTTTCGTTTTCGAGATATTCATCATTAAACTTAAAATCAAACTTTTATTTTTCTCTATATTTCCTACTTTTACAAACTCTTGATTTTAACACTAAATTGGCAGACAATGTTACATTTAAACACATTTAAACTTATTTTATATTTGTATTTATCTTTCTTCCCATCTAATTGCAAATTTTTCACTTTCAACGCCATGACAAAAATTTCTCGCGTATACATGGTTGGCGCGGCGTTTAAAAATAAAACTTCGCTATTAAATGGAAGAAAAAGGCGATAAGTTTTAAAGAGTTTATAACAAATGGTGTGAAGTTACAGGTGTGAGAATCAGAAAATTATGTGCAAAAGAAAAAATACTGCATTACAGCTTGATTTTCAAGTTTGATGATGGATACCTAGAAAACAGAACGTTTTCTAACTAACCAAATAACCCCCGCACTTTGTTGAATGCAATTAAAGAGAGAGCTGAGAGTTATAGAAGTGTACCATTCTGGGCCACCCAGAATATTTTCCAAAAAATTGAGGAGGGAATACATAAAGAGTAGTCTTGTAAATGGAAAATTTTCACTTATAATATCCGTAGTGCATAAATTATTACGGAAATTTTTTGAGGTCACGAATATTTTAGAGTGCCGAGTCGCGAAGCGGTATTTCCTTAAAATATTCGTGACCAGAGAGGCCTCCCAGTAGTGGTCTAAGCTCGTGGGATATTCAGTAAGAGAATTTTAGCCCAGTATAAATTTCGAAAATGTTGGATATTTTATTACAAATGACAAAAGTCAGAGCCTAACATAGTGAGGCCATGGATGACAAACAGATTGGTGTCAATACGGCAATACCCGGCACGCACTACTATCAATACGGCACTACTGTCGGTGGTTATTCTTACTTGTCATCGTGTTTGTTTTAATCAGTACAGATCTGATTTATTCATAAATAAAGTGTTTTTAAAATGTCCCATTTTTGGAAAGGAGAATCAAGACATTATTAGGAAAGTTCAACGCTTAATTCCCGATAATACGAAAAATCAGAGGCAGGTGTTTGACAGTTTTGGGAATTTTGCAAAGAAAAGAAGTCCTTTATAATATTGATGAGGATGAAAATGTGTTTCTACTGGTTTGGCTGGCCCAACATCATAGAGATTACGCCTTTAATATGAAGAAACAAAATGCATAGACACGATTATAAAAGTGTTGTAAAAGTTATATTTAATTCACAGCTACATAATTGCAGAATGTTTTTTAATAAATATAATGAAGAAGTTTGGCCGTTTTCTGATGTTGAGTTTACTTGCTTGACCAGAGCAGCACGGGATGCAAAGACGACAACTTCAAAGAGATCGCAAAGAATTAAGTGCTTCGGCATTAGGCAGTGAAGAATATGAAAATTCTTCAAATATGGGATATGAGGATTATCTAATGGTAACTTCAACGAAAGTTTTTATTGCATCGCAAGATTAGCCTGGAGAGGTGGGAAGGATGTTCTCTGGCTTGTGTTACATATTTTAGAAGAAAAATGACAATATGGGCAATTACACAGGACAGATAGAATACAATCCAGTTTTCTCAAAGACAGCCAGGAGGTGGGAAAGTCAAGCTGTCTAAATAAGTGGCTCATTCTGATACTGCTACCCAAACGGCACTTTGACAGTTGTTCAAAAAATTAATCGAAAAGAGGTAAATTCATAAAAAGTTTACAGTTGTTTTTAACCAATAGAAACTTTAATATTATGATTCAAAAATTATGATTCACCAAGTGCCAATGGAAAAATACAATTTCTGCTGGTTTAAGTCTGCGGCAGAGTCACGTGGTAATGACATTGAAAAGGTGGGTTACAATCATTCAGGAAGGCTACTGAGTTTCCGTTTAGCTAAAAGAGTCGGTGTAACATGGATTAAGATTACAGGACATAGCAATAGTCAATCCATTAAACCCCACTTGCAGCTTGATGATACTACATCATGAATATAGTTGAAACGATGAGGAGCAGCACTTCAAGTAGGCGTTTTGAGAAAATTCTATTATCAAATGTTATTTAATAAATTGTACATTCAACCTTCTATAGTGCAAACTAAACATAATTAGATTGCATATTAGAAAGATAAAGTAGCTACATAGTGCCAATATCTAAATAGTGAAATATACTTTTTTTATTAAATAAATACTCATTCAATTTAGTTATAGAACCTTTATAATAACAGACATCTCATGTTTCCATCTTTTATCAACTTTAATCTACTAATATTAATTGGAACATTATTTGCATACCAATGTTGAGCTCTTGAGTGGGGTATCCTACTTCAAAGTTTTAATATTTAACCAAATGAAGCTTTTTCTTAAGCTTAAAACAATTCAAATTCCTAACTAGTTATATATAACCTTTATAAATAACTTAGGAGCATCTTATATTTCCACCTTTTATCAATTAAATCTATTGATGGGTTATCATTTACTTTTGATAATTACAGCTCTTAAATACCCTACTTCAAATTTTATGCTTAACAAAATGGAAACTTTTTCTTAGTAAAGTTAAGATGGATTCCTAACTGTTACATAACCTATAATAACCAGACTATCTTATAACATCTTTATCAACTACAATCTACTAATATTAGCATTGGAACATCATTTACTTTTTGATAATTATGACTTTTAAGTACCCTACTTCAAGATTTTATGTATAAAGAAAATGACTTTTTCTTAGTAAAATAAGATACAAATTTATACTTTAGTTGCATACAGAATCTTTATAAATAATTAAAGGCATATTATATTTCCATCTTTTATTAACTTTAATCTACTAAATATTAGTGGAACATCAGTTTTTTTTTTTTTTTTTTTTTTTTTTTTTTTATCTTGGGACAGTCACGAAGGCTGAGTGCCTAAGTGCCTATCACCGTGGGTGCCAGGTGTAGTGAGAGGGAGTTTGTTCACTGGGCAAATATTTGGGAATTAGGAGGAAGGAAAAGCTTCTGCGGGCAGCAGGTTCCACAGTCTTGACACCTCTAAGTTAAAGGAACAAAGAAGCAGGAAGTTCAGGGCCTCTCAGCTGGGCTATAAAGGGTGTCATCAAAAGTTACCACGGGTTGCTCTGTTGGGGGCTGCAGAGGAAGGAACACTGCTGGCCAGCTCACTCCTGGGCAGAAACCATGAAATACCTATAGAAGAGCGGCAGATCCCTACAGCTCGACGGTGGCAAAGAGGAGGAAGCCTATGTGAGCGTTGGATCGACTAGCTAAGACCAGACAGCTCTTTCAGATGGAGTCAGGAGATACTTTAAGTGTTGTAGGACGCCATTCCCAGACATGAGAACAATATTCTAAAGAGGGTCCTAATTTGGATACATACAGAGTGTGCGGATTGGAGAAGAAATATTTCTGGCTCGGAGAGGTAAACTTTTTGGTGACTGCCGAGGCTATGGATGCTGATATGTTTATTGCCAGTTAAGGTTATTCTCAAAAATGCGCGTGGGTCGACGACTCTTTGTTCTGCGGAACTTGGCGCTCATATGTAAGGATGAGCATTTTGCAGAACACTAAGACGTAAACGCTGACTTCTTTCGAGGCATTAAACTGAACAAGATTTTGGCGCCCCAATCTAAGTCAGTTTGAGAGTCTTGCTGAAGAGATATCTGCATTGACCTGCGCTTGTTTTCCAAATCAAGTGCACGGTGGCTTATAGGTGTCACTAGAGTGGAGAGGTACTATCGTCAGCAAAACTATGAATGGGATTGATTGTGGAAGAGAAAGATCAATTGTGTAGAAGAAACAGCGTGGGTGCCAGCACTGCAGGCCTGGGGCACCCCGGCATTAATTTAGTAAAGAAACTGGAGAATGACCATCTACACTAACTGATAGCAAAATCGATTAGAAGAGCTGGGCCAAGAGCAAAGCTTAGGTGGAAGACCGTAAAGAAGGAAGTTTGTTAAGAAGCCCATCATGCAGACCTGATCAGAAAGCTTTGGTTCTGTCAAGGCAACGATCTGAGGATTCTCGAAAAACTCAAGGACTTGTTCCAGTTGTGTGAGACAAAGAAAGAAGATCAGCTGTGGATCTATAATGGAATCTTCCTCTTGTCTATCATGTAAAGATCTTATATTTTTCATGAATACTTTAAGATTTGAGGTGTGAATTTTTCCATTCACTTTGCAAACAACTGAAAGAAGAGATATAGGTCTATAGTTGGAAGGGAGAGTTTTGGATCCTTTTTTGGGGATAAGTGCTACACGCAGCTTTCAACTCTCAAGTATATACGTGTCATAGGGTCGAAAGAGGCGAGTTAGGATGGGTGCAAGCTCGGGAGCACAATTTTTAGACGATTGCTGATATGCCATCAGCCCAGACGATTTTTAGGTATTAAGAGAAAGAAAAAGATGCGATCTGTTTGACTTTAAAATTATATCTGGTTTTATGAGAAGCAGGGGCAGCTGTGGAAGAGGAAGATTAATAGGAGGATCAAGCGTAGAATTGGCGCCAGTGCGCATGTGGTTCTGGCTTTTTCCTTTGGAGCTGCAGAGACAATTCCATCTTCAGGAAATTAGGGGTGGAAAGAATTTGTGCAAAAGTTTTGACACTAATATTTTTGGCGAGGACAGAAGCTTTACTGCTGTTTCAGGCAAAGATAGAACTTTATCTTTATCCGTTGTTAAAACAGTCTTTTGCTTCTGAGATGGTTTTTGATTATACTGATTTCTTGCTTCAATTGCTGTACCATGATTTTTTTTCCAGGACTAAGTTTTGAAGAAACTTTTTGTGAAACTTGAATTTTTAAGAGTCTGTGGCTTTATCATGAGTTGAAAACCACAGTTTGTGATTTGAAGTTATGAGGGTTCTTTTTAGTGTAGGAATATAGGTCTCAATGCCTAGATGAATTGTTTCAGTAATTTATTGCATATTTCGGAAGGATCGTGATAGAAAAGCAGGTAGGACCAAGGGTGGCTGGCAAAGAAATCTCAGACCATCCCAGTCGGCCGAGTTGTGATTGCCAGACGGTTCGTAGCGGCATGCGTTCAGTGGCCTCAAAATGTGCGGAGTATGATACGGTGACCAAACCATGGTCAGAGCGACCAAGGGGAGCAGTTGCTGATGTGATAGGTTCGGGGTGGAAGTAAGAAAGATCTAGGGGAGGTTAGCTGTGAATTATGGGTGAAAAGAAAAGCACCTGGAAAATAGGTAGGTTCCACTACTGCAATTAGATTGGTGAGCGAGTTGCTGATTGCGGGAATTTTCTGTTTACTTACTTTTGATTGATATCTGAAGTAAAGCTTACTATCGTATCTTGTTTCCTTTGATGCGTTAAAAACGTCTAGGCGGCCATGAAATATAAAAACCTGAGTAATGGCCACGCTAGACTTACAAAATATCGACTACGTAAAAAAGGCCGTTCGTCAAGGTACTATCTAATTGTTAAAAAACTGGATCGACAACAGAAAAGTATACCTAATGTATAGTATAAAGAAATGGCTTTTCTGACTTAACGATACGGATTGCCATGGTTTTGCCCAAAGAATATTCAGACATTAAAAAATACCATCGTCAACTAATTCATTTATCAAAATGCATTGAAGATCTTAACTGCAGAAGAGCCACGGATGAAAAGCTGTTACAAGAATCCAAGAATATCTAGTAAAAATCTTCATTAAATTTAATAAAATATCAATTCAAATTAAATAAACTTGTGTCTAAATATTTTATATATTTTACTAAACGCTAGACATTTACAATATTCGAGCAATTTCAGTTTTAAGTCCTATTTATTCTCCATTGTGAGAAAACTTTTGTTAAATTTGAACATCACTTAATTTACTTACAAACATTTATTTACTAGATTTATTTCTTATTTAGTATTATAATATACATAAATAATTTTTAAACATTTGACAAATCAAATTTTGCATAAATTTTAGTTTTATAAGCAAAAATATTCACATTAATATGCTTTTTTAAGTATTAAAAAATGGTAATAATTCTACATAAATAGGCACTATAATTCCACATCCCTGTTATTTTGAATGTTTGACGTTTCAAATGTGACTGAGGAAATTTCAAATTATATAATTTCGCCAAGTGCTAGTGGATGAATATTTCCGGAAATTTTGTCGTTGTCATGGAGATGATTGTAAATAACAAACTACAGTTGGTTGGAAAAGTAGGTTCAAAGATTTTCATTGAAAATATTACCTGGTAATGCAAATATTAGAAATGTTGAAATTTTAAAATATCGAAAAAAAAAAAATATTAATGCGTTTTAAATCATCAAAGCAAAGATTTCTATATAATATTTCATAACATTTGTACCTTTGATACTTAGGGAAAATAATTTCCGAAAAAGTTCTATATTATTACGATTACGAATAATAAAATCTCTAATTTTAGGGATTCATCGATTATTGCTTGCTGGAGTATTGCTTGCTTTAAACTTTTTAAATGCACTCCCAAGAAGACAGCATGATGCTGAATACACTTTTTCAACAATTAAACAATAATTGTCAATTAACAGAATTGTTTCGAACTTTTCGTCACTCATTGTACATTAAAGAGCTCTTTACAAATAACATTCTCGTATACGGTTGGTGCGTCGCCGGGCGAATACCAAGGAAATCCTATGTAAAATTTTAACGAGGTAACCTATTGGCTCTTCTGCCATTTACAGAAAAATGTAAGATAACTTTGCAGATGCAATCTGACAGTCTCGTGCCAAGTTTCAAAATTTTAATAAGCGAATGTTGAATTATTCAATTAAATATAATTGCAAAATTGCAAATTTTCAGTTCACGGTGTAAAATAAACAGGCACCAATGATCAAATGGTGTCTTGTCCTTGACAGGAAAAGGTATCAATAATCAAGTGATGATCGGTGTTTGAAAAAAAATGAATTATTTAATCAACCGAAAAAAGTATCCATAATTAAGAAGTGGCATTAGGCGGGAAACAGTTTTGAGCAGTATCTGAAATGTTTTGGTTATTTCCCCACAAGCCCATTCCGTCCATTTCAACTATTAAACGTATTGTCAGTACGTTCGAGTCCAAAGTACCGTTATAAACAAGTAACTGCCATATACAGTTTTCTCCTATTTTGTAGATTTTGGCGGTACTGGTCATATTCTGGTCCTCAGGGATTGCAAGTATACCATGGCGGAGAAAGAGAAAATTATGCATTTATTCACTTTTACCATTCAACAAGCTTACGGACCTTGGAGTAAATAGAGGTGCTGGAAGGCAGGGTAAAAACGTATAGATTAATAATTATTTACTAAAACATGACACACACACACACACACAAAAATCCATTGACAAAATACGCGAAAATCTGGAAAAACAACTTTTAAGTTAAATAAAAAAAATATATATAGGTTAAATCTAATATTAATTGATTATAAATTCTTTCTACTACTAATTTAAAATAAATATCAACAGTGTTGCCCGGATTTAATAATTTTTTTGGCACTGTTGTTTAAGATTTTGATATTTCTTTATGTCTGAACTTTAATTAGGAAAAATAAACCACAACTAACCAAAACTAACCATGACCGACTAAGGGCTTTAATTTTGTCTAAAAGGTGGTGCTTTGGTTAATTCCTCAGTTAAGTTAAAACAGAACCTGACCTTTTTAAATGCGTCCCCGCATTTTTACGTCTAAAATATAATTGGGGAAAATAAAAAGCTGCTTTGCTAACAGAACTAACCATGACCATTTAGAACTTAGAGCTTTTAGATTTTTGTCTGAAATACTAGCAAAACTAACCATGACAAACTAAAGGGCGTTAATTTTGTCTAAAAGTCGATGTGGTTATTTCTAGTTAGTTAAGCAAACAGTCTTTTAATACGTCCCCGCATTTTTCACGTCTAAAATATAATTGAGAATAATGAGGGAATAAAGAAGCTGCTTTGCTAACCAGAACTAACCATGACCGACTAGAACTTTTGATTTGTCTGAATTCAGGGACGTATTAAAAAGACCACTTGCGCATGCTTATATGCTGGAATATATCTTTCTCTAGATAGTCTCTCCTGTTAAGGCATTTTTATTTTCCCCAATGATTATATTTCAGACGTGAGAACGAGGGACGTATTGAAACAGACCTCCATTGCGCAGCACAGCGCTGACGTTTCTTTATGTCTAAAGAGTGATTTTCGCATTATGGAGAAAATCAATGGCAGTAATTTTAAATCTTAAAATCAAAATAAAATATTCACAAACACATAATTTCTCTTCTCACCATTTGCAAATCTGAGACCTAAAATATGACTATATAAAAATTTTGCCAAATAATCCAAAAATGAAGAAAACCATGTATGCAAGTTTTACCAATAATTGTAAATGTTTAACTTAGAATACCAAAAATAGAGCAGAAGAAAGAAGGCCACCAGATCTTAATATTCTACTGGGTATAGAGAAAAACAAAATGGTTAGTGCAAGGGTTCTTGGGCAAGAGGTTAATAAACATCATACAACGGTATGATAAGATAATGATAATAAAAAAAGTATCTATAATTAAGTGGCGTGCTGAAACAGTTTTGACAATTATCAAGATAACAGTTTAAACTCATGACCCATTTGGCCATTTCATCTTCAAGCCTATTGTCAGTGATTTCAAGTCAAAGGTACCGTAATAAATAGTTGCATAAATGTTTAGCAGAATACCAAAAATAAGGCAGAAGAAAGAGAGGAACATAGATCTTAATATTCTACTGGTGTGGAGAAAACAAATGGTTAGTACGGGGTTCTTGGGCAAGAGGTTAATAAACATCATACAACAGTATGATAAGATAATGATAAGAAGATATTCTTTACAACCAAGAAACACATTTTTGTTGAAACAAATCCACACTAAAATGTTTTAAATTATAGAAAATATTTTTAAATTCATTTTGGCATAAGTTGAATTATACAATTTATCATAAAAGATATTCTATAGCAAAAATAAATTTTTGTAAAAAATATCAACACTAAAAAGTATTTTAAATCATTACAAATATTTTTTAAATAATTTTATTAATAGTGGTGGTTTTAAAGGTTTTAAGTATTCTAGTTATTAAAAAATATCTATATGAGCAGGATATTAACCTAATATTTTATTTAAATACATAATTAAAATTATATTAAGCTACTATTTTTCATATTATTATATAAAAAGTATTATTTTTTAAAAAAGATTTTTAGGGGCTTCGAGGTTGAAAATTAAAAATAATTAATTTTTTCGTATTGAAAGAACATAACAATGCTTAGAACATAAATTAAACTCTAGATTTAAAAGAATACAATGATTAAATCAGCATTGTTTTATTATTTTTTAAATAAAGGTAGTTTTGACCCCTTAATAACAAAAGCGCACCTTTAGCGTGCTGTGACTTTTGAAGTGGAAGGTAGGATAAACTTAATTTCAATTCTCAAATATTCATGCAAGTATAAAATTCGGAAGTAAATGACGTATTTTCCTCCGCAATGGCCTGAACAATGTTATTTTGCTGAACCATCTACGATCCTATAAGCATCCCTTTAAAAAAACACAAATATTATTATATAGTGTCATTTATAAAAATTTAAAATATAAAGTTTAAATTTGAGAATCTAAACCAGCTACAAAACGCTATTTCGTTAGAATGTAATAAGTAATAAGTAATAATATTTGCAAAATATCAACTTATAGCAACATAAATGAATTTTATGATCAGTTGGGATATTGTTTAGCTGTTAATGAGGGTTGTTTGAACAGTTAATTAATTAATGTTTTATGTAATTCTCTATTATTTTTAAAAAATTCTTGTATTTGATTTCTGTTTATTTTCGCCTGATAAAATATTAAAGTTTAGTTCTATCTTTTTTCGGATCTATTTCCGATCTTACTTACAATTATTATTTATTACGATGGCTTTGGACTCAATTTACTGACAATGCAACTGATTGAAATGGATAGATGATAGACTTGATAGAATAAATTAGAAATATTTTAGATACCTTATTAGTTTTAATTAAATTCTATTATAATCTTTTTTTTTTAATGATCGATGTAATTGCTTAACAGTTGAACCTTATTATTACATTAAATAAAGGTTTGATAAAAAAATAATGTTAACTATCTTCTTTAAATCTGGAGCTGTTGTGAGTTTGATAAAAGAAAAGAAGCATTCTTTATTGTTCCGGTTTGTACGTCAGATTTGACAAAGCCTTGCCAAAAATTATTTTGCTAGTGGCTGGTATCTGAACTTTACCTGAACCGAAAATTTGAAAGTAATTTTGCAATTACATTATTAGAATAATTCAAGATTCGCTTATTAAAATTTTTGAAAGAGATTTGTAGGATATTTGTCAGATTAGTCTCTCTTTAAGTTCTTACATTTTGTAAAATATACAGGAAGCCAATGGTATTATAAATTTACATGGGATTTTCTATGTTCAAACTCGGCGACGCACCACCAGTTACATTTTGCTTCGTGAAGCGACTCTTATACACATACTTAACTATATAATGCAATAAAAGTTTTTTAAAAAAAATTTAATCCTTTGTTTATAATAATTTTATAATTCTGACAAAATTAAAAAACAAAGTAATATTGTCAAAGTTATAAAATTATTATAAATTATATTATTTTATGGCTGTAGATACGACAGGTATCACAAATGGCTCCACGACACTAGAAAAATTTATACCACAATTATCTAAACATTGTTTTTAATGTACATGACCGAAGACAGAAGTTCGAAACAATTTTCTTCGGTGAAAGTGTCTGCAAGCACCAATCAAAAATGTCGCGCGGAGGCCCATTATCAGCGTTAAATTAAAATTGTGTAATTCTAAGATATAGAACTCCGGAGGTGGGACTTTTTTATAGGAAATTTTCTCCTCTTCGAGATCTTTTTGCAATTTCCGTTTTCTCTTATGGTTTAGTTCTTAATCAAAAAATCAAAATAACTTTGTTCGTTTTTGTGTACCCGTGCAATTTTTATTGGCAGAAAAAATCCTCAAAACACCTTTTCCAGATTTGTATTCCGCGTTAAGATGAGCTATTATATTTTTTCAAGAAGCTTCGCTATTTTCACCGGGAAGCACTTCTCGACTAGACTAATATAGAGATATAACTTAATGAAATTTTAATTACTAACTGATTATTGTCTATTAAAAGCCCTACTAAAAGAAAATAGTTATATTAATAAAAGTTTAAATTATTATTGCATGTACACAAAATGATTTAATGTTAATACATATCGGTAGTGAACGATATACAGCGTGGCCTAAAGGTTATTATAACAGTAACCGAATACTGGATCTTCGATCTTTACACGGAGTACCGTAAGAGTTGAAGAATAAAGAATTTTGCATGAAACAGTTTCACACAAGTACCGCCAGTACAGCTTAAAATATAAAAATACTATCTAAATGAACAAAAATATGACAATAATAAAATATTTTAAACTTAACATACCTGATCAAGCCTTTACCGTACTATTTTTTTTATAAATAAGTTTACGCTATTAATTAATAGAAAAACATTTTTTTTTAGTTCTATACACTCACGCAAATATTGTCCATTCAAAGCTGGGTGGGAATTGAATCCTTTTGAATCAAATCAAAGGAATCAGTTCCTTTTGAGATGCAAAGGCTGGAATCGATTACTTTAATAAAATAGAGATCATGAAACGGATTCGTTACTTATAGTTTTAAATGATTAGAATCGTTCTTCTGGCCGGAAGGATCCGTTCAGAAGAATCGATTCCTTATATTTCTAAATTTGAGACAAATCCAGTTTATAAATGCCAAAATTTGCTATTTTAAATACGCAATTTTAAATTTCCAAACTTTGACTCAAGATTATTAGTTCTAAATTTTACTTAGCATTCTCAAAGACCTGTCAGATCGGGCGAAATGGTTCTCAAGAGTTAATATATGATTTTTCAGGTCTAAAGAAACAAGATTTAAACACAAAGATTTTATTTTTGTCGTTTTAGTTATTTTAAATATACTGATAATTTTCTATTATTTTTTTCTTGACTTTTACGATTAAAACGGGCAGTTAAAATGCAATGTTTATTTTATTATTTTGAAGTAAAATACATTTAACTTATTTTTTACGGTACAAAGATCAACCAAATCCATAGCCCTAAATGTTAGTTAAAAGTCTTTCATAGAAATACAATTTAATTTCTGTAATAGACAAAATAAAAAAACTTAAATTTTCTTCAATTTTTATCTCGATTCAACATATTTCTTTGAGAGATCAGACGCTGTAAGAACTAACACCGATACGTCACGGTCTCATATGTGAGGCCCGTATGAGCCGTGACGTATGTGTTATTCGGCAGCGTTCGATCTCTACTGAATGGGAATATTTTTATTATTTACCAAATCAGAATTGCAGAGCCGGCTCAAAGATATTTAATAAGACTGATCACTGCTTTGAAGGGCAGATTTGCTAACTTTAGTCTTGAGTTACAACACCAATGGACATCTGTGGTCATTAATGAGTAATTTGGCCTTGGACTGATTATTTTACAAAAGAAACTTTTATAAGGGTATATATATAAATCAATTTATCTAATTTATCATGTACAGGACATCGAAAAGGAATAATACAACAGTTATCGACAGAACAGTAAGAAATATGTTTTGTCATCTTAAAAATAGAATAAAACAAGTTTGAATAATAATTTTACTTTAAAAGTAAACTAGCAAAACTTTTCCCGTAAATGCGATGCGAATGACTGAAAGCACTTGCAAAAATTACAGCCGGCTGTCGGACTCGGGTGATTGGACTTATACATTGATCTTTTGACGGTGGTACCATCACCTTCTAGATCCAGTTTTACTGAACGTTTGTTGGTACTTTGAAGCCTCCTTCTTGTTGCTAGATATCAGTGTTATAAATCAAATATATGAAATGGTACCACTGTTTTTACATAGATCTGAACAGGTGTTATGCGTGAGAAGTATTTCCATGGAAATCAAAAATACTGAAAATTTCCGAATGTCATGGAAATATTGAGGAATATTGAAAATATCGACAAAAAATAAAAAAACCATTTAAACAAAAATCTCCATACTTTTTACTTTGATACAATTTTCACACTAGAAAATAATTTTCGAAAAAAGTAAATATATTATTACGATTACGAATATTAAATCTCGGTCTCACGGATTCACTAAGGAGTTTAAAGGTTAATGGAAGCCCAATACTATGGCCTATTAATTCAAAAAATTTCCCGAGGTATGAAAATAACTGTCATGAGAGGCTAGTTCTGCACAGTAACAAAATTCCCCAAAATATTGTTAACAGAGATGCCTACCTACACTGCAAGTTTATGGTGGGTAGCATCCTTTTGACGAACCAGGTCGTTTTTGTGTTCATGTGTATATGGTGTTTTGCGATACTATCCGCTTTGTGCCGTTATCTTATTAACCCTTTCAAAGCGAATTACGCATGTTTTGTTATCGTTTACTTAAATGTTATTTCCGATTATTTCAGCCTTGTATATGGAGTTTTATTTTATGGTGCAGGAGGAGTTTTGGATTAATAAAACTTTTATACTTTAGCTAATAATTGGTTTATTTAATTTTTTGAGTTGTTTGGTTTTGTCTTTTACGATCAGGGTTATATCTGGTGCTCAGTTGGGATAATATTTGATCAATTCAAATATCTTTCACAGACCATAAACTAATCCAGGGTTCAGGCTTTGAAATCTTGTCAGTTTAATGTCAGGCCATGTGTTCTATATTACAGAAAAATATTTAATAATTTTGAGAATTCTTTTAAAGAACTAGCCTTCTTCTTCAACCACGTACATCCATAGCCTCAGCTCTTTAAAGCTGGGATTCCTCTTTTGAGCCAGTAAGTAGTTTTATCCGTCAAATGCTGCTTATCTCATATGAACAATCGATGCATCGGTCAATATATTATTATTTCCTGTATGCAGCGGCGATATTTTCTACAACAGCCTTAGCTTTTCCTGGCATTAAAACATATTTTTCTTGAGTTATGGTTAATTTAACATCGTTGTGTTGGTTTGCCAACACGCCTCGAAAAATTACACAGCTCATCTGTCTTCAACAAAACGACAGGCTCAGTGAAAAACTAACTTAGTCAGGCTGAAATCGTGAAAAAAAGTATCCGGTAATAGTCAGCGTTAAATGTTCTAAAATTAAATTCTCACTACAGATTGGTGCTACCATGCCTCTTGTACTAATTAATTATTTGAATTAAAACTGCTTTATAAGATTCAAATTTAATAAAAAGTTTTCCGTAAAGTTTCAGTTTTTAAAATATATTTTGTTATAATTTTTAGTATAGTAAATATCAGTTTAAAAACACTTATTATTGTGCGTGTCTTAGGTACATTGTTTCAACAAAACTTGAGTACAAGTCGTGTTTTGAATAAAATCGTTAAAGTAGTGTTTTTCTTTGTGTTGTTTTTAGTGTTTGGAAAATTGAAATGTTGGAAGCGGTAAATATACGTAGTTTTCTTTTTTAAAATTTCCCCCACTGGTTTGAAAAGCTTATTTTTCAATATCGAAAATAAATTTAATGGAAAGCAGGGGATGGTTGTTTACCTGATAAAAGCTCGTTTGTACTGTCGTTTTAGTGGCAGTTCGTGCCTTAGTATACAGTGTCTCCCCAAAGAAAAGGGAATGAACGGCATGGGGATCTTTTGAACGGTGAGATAGGTGGGTGGTTTATATTTGACAAAGTTGGTTTTTAGTGAGCTCGATAATATACCGTTGGAAAATTAAAGTTATATTCTTATTTCAAAATAGGGAAAAAAGGTGGTTTTTTTAAAAGTTATAAAAAATCTAAAAATATTTTATTGGAACTTTTGCGCTTCATCTATCTGTAAAGTTAAAAATTTCTTACGACGTTTTGTTTTCGCTAAATCATCATCAACTTTATTTTTTTAAATACGGCTCTTGATTGTTTAATGCATTTTTTGAAGCAGTTTCTCGGAAATACATTGATGTATAACACTTAATATTTTTCTGTTAAATAAACATATTTTCATAAGAGACAATGAGTTAGAAAAAAGAACGCGATATTAAAAAAATTTTTGATAAAAATAGGGGGGTTTTAAAAAAATAAATTTAATGATGGTTTAAAAAATGAAACCCCAAAAGATTTAACCTCATAAAGCGCAAAAATTTTTGGATTATTTTTAAATTTTCTATATATTAAAGTAGTAAAAAAAAAAAAACAAAAATTTCATTTTTTTCCCCCTTTATTTCGAAAGTACGGAAAAAAATTTTTTTAAACGGTATATTATTAAGTTTAGTTGTTATGGCTTTAAATTTAAACCACCCCTATCCTTACCATTTTATTTTCATTCTTATTTTGGATACACTGAAAAAGGGGAGGCGGGGTGGGGGAAGTGTTTTTTTCAAAAGAACATCGGATAATACATTTTCTTTATACAAAGCCTTTTATATATTCAGTTTTATGTATAAGAAAAGAATGTGCAACTAAATAAAAAAATAAATAAAAAAAAAAATAATGCGTTTGGGTTTTTCCGCCCCATATCCCATGCTTTTTTGTAAACGTTGTTCCTAAAAGGCCTTGTATAACAAACGCCTTTTTTTGGATTTTCAGTTTAAATACTTTAGATCTGGGAAAGTTACCGGGAATTTTATTATGTGCAGTTGTGGTCGAAAAACTTGGACATTTAGGTTAACATTTTCTGTCATATTTTGAAAATTGTCTGGGTTTTACCTTTAAGGACTGGAGGTAAACATGATTTTTTGTTAATAGTAACGTTTTTCTAAGCAAAATAATTCTAAATAAATCTTCCCCGAAAACATATATTTCAATATTTTTATTTTATTTTAAAAACCGAATTAATTTTTCTAAAATTGAAACTCTTCCAAAAAAATGATGTTTAAATAATTACTTCTCAAATCTATTAAAACACATAAAGAGATAAAAATAGGGAAGGATATTTTGTAACTAATATTCTTTCAGCTCCGTTTTGTTGACAAATTAGCTTTAAACGCTTAGGCATGAATGCCTTCAGTCTTTGAATGATGTGCATTATAGTTTTTTTCCATAAATTTTCCCCAATTTTGTTCCATAGGTTATTGGCATTGTAGGGACGAAAATCATTTCCTTTGATCTTTTAACACCCCAAAAATTTTTTTTGGGATTGAGATTTTTTGACTCCTTGAGAACCATTGAAAAAAAATTTATATATTTTTTGCATCCAAACAAATCTTCTTGCCGTGTGAATAGCCCAGTTGTCTTGTTAATAAATAAATTTTCGCCGAGGAAAGATATTAGTTAATGAGGTTAGGATAACATTTTTTAATTTATCAATATAAACTTCTTGTAAATCTTTCATTAATGCGATGGCAAAGCCCAAGGCCTCTTGCAGTCATATTTTCCCCCCCACCGGGAAAAACACCCCCTTGCTTTAACTGTTTGGTTTATCCCAAAAACCCTTTGCAAGGGTCAACACTCCCAACTCGCCCATTATAAGATTGAAGGTCTTCTCATTCCCTAAAGGCGCTGAAAATACCACTTCTTTGTTTGGTTTTTCTTCTCTTTAAACCTTGTGTTTCAAGATCAACACTCTAACTCCCATTATAACAAGATTGAAGGTCTTCTCATTCGTAAAAATGACATTTCTCAAAACTCAACCCTTGCTGTAAATACTGCAAAAAATCCACTCTTTCTTTTGTTACCAGTGGTTGTTTTTAGCGATTTCTTTAATAGGATCTTTCCTTGGCCGCGACGTCTTTTTACCAACAGAAAAGAAATTCTGTTTGTTATGTGCTTCACGGCTTTTTTTGGAATGAAGTTTTCAAATAAGTGAACTATTATCTGGTTCCTTGTTTGATACTCTTTTTCTCCAGTTTCCCCAACCTATTTAAAGCCGCTATTTTGCCATTCCTAAATTTTAAATTTGAATTTTTTGGTAAATTAATTTCTGGATTTTTTCCTGGCTCAACCTCTTATCAATCTTTTTGCTCTTTTAGTTCGTTTGTTTTTGTTTTATCAAAAACTATTTTGTTCTAAATATATTATATTATATTAATCTTGATTAATATTATCCGTTGACATTTTTCATGGACAATTTTCAGATAATATTGACAAGACTGTAGTAGGAATAGACATTAAGCTACTTTTCGTTGACTTTCAACCCATTTCAAGTAAATTTAATTTAACTTCTTTCCGTTGATGTACTTAAAAATAATTACTATTAAACTATGTTTTATTAATAAAAATAACATTTTAGAATATTTTTTTTTTTTTAATTAAGGCATAAAAGAAAAATCGGCAAATATGATGAAAACTTGTAAAAATCAAAATATCATATCCCTATCAAATTTTGATAAAAATACTTTAACAGTTTCATTTAAGGTTATTTTTTTTCCCCTTCTATATCTACGCCCCCAAAAAAAAAAAATGTGATCTTAAAAAAGGTAAAAGTGCAAAAAATTTTGTTCTTGCATTTATATGAAATAAAAAGGATCCCTTTTTTGCTGAAAATGTTTGGGCCAATTGTTTTCAAACTTTGCATGCTGATAGTTCTCAACACGCTAATAAAAGGGGCCTCCACAAACACACCCCTTAACTCCCCAGAATAACCCCCAAAATCCACTGGAATTTTTTCTATGGAAAATAGTTTCTTTCTTTGCATAGTATTAATTTCCACGTAATCAAAGTCTCCACGGACCCAAAACCCGCAAACCCCCCAACCACCCCAAATTCCCTCAAAACAAAAGTCACTGGTTTTTCTTATAGAAACCAAAACCCTCTCAACCCCCAAATCCACAAAGTCACGGGATGTTTTTCCCTTTGATAATTTGTCACCCCCTCTACATAATTTTTATGGGTCGGCCACAGCCTGACATTTTCCCTTCCTGGATTTCACGGGTATTGGAACCCTTCCTCCACCCTCTTACCGACTTTAGCCCCAATTTTTCCCAAACTATCAAAGTTTCCCTCCCTGTTGACGGGAAAAGCCATTTTATTATAAATTATGGATTTAAACAGTTATTAAGAAGTTCTCTCCATGCTAGGGTTAGGAGGTTTTCAGTTTGTGTAAGTTAATACTTTTGATCAGCCTATCACTAGGCAAAGTTTGAAAACAATTGGCCAAACCCATTTTCATCATTAAAAAACTCATGACTTTTGAGGGTTTGGAGTTTGGGGAGTTTTTGTTTGTGCCTGGGAAGACTTTTATTTAGCCTGTTGAGAACTATCACTTAAAAAAAATTTTAGGACAATTAGGCAAACCCATTTTCCATAAGAATGCGGGTTTTTTAAAGGGAAAAAATTCTCAAGATTTATCAAATTTAACAAAATCTTTGAATATTTACAACAAACCTATTACTACTTGTTACAAAGAAAAATATTTCAGTTTTTGGTTAGAACTAAAAATTATGAAATAAAAAAGAAATTTGAAAAAATCGACTTTAAAAAAATTAACTCAAAATTATGAAATAATATATTTTATATATAAAGGTTAATTTTTGTTAGTTAATTTAAGGTATATATAAAATATATTATAATTTTTTAGTTATTTTTTTTAAGTCGATTTTTTTTAAATCACCTTTTTACTTTCTTGTAGCCTACCACATATTTTAACAAGTATGTCCTCAATTTAAAAATCAATAAAACAATCCTTTTTAATAAGCTTCGATTGTCAGTATATTTAAAGTTACCTTTTTACATTTTACACTTAAGATATAGGAACATATTACCTGATGTTTATTTCAACGCCAGTTTTTTTTTTGGCTCATGTTTGTAATCGAATGTGGCAAATTTGGATACTCAAACAACTGGGTCATATGGCTACAAAGGATCCAGTTTCCATATTACTCATTACAAAAAAAAATTGTTTTCTTTCATCTGAAACCCCAACAAGAGCTCTATTATATCGAAGCAAACCTTTTAAAATTGCTTTAAAACAACAACCACCAATTTTTGTACAGCACATTGACAAATCTTTTTTAAAATATGCTCTAATTGACTTTCTAAAAATAAGTTTCTTTGAAATTACTAAATTTAAATATTGTACACAATACTTCTAACATTATAAATATGAACATACGTTCTAAATCACGAAAAGGGAAAAATTTTTCTTTGACAGTATTGGTTGAAATAACAAATTTAAATTTTCCCGTTTGGTTTCCTGTTGGTTTTTTTTAAAAAAAAAAGGAGTTGTATACATTTTTTTTGAAAAACCCGTATTTGTTTTATAGATTTACATGATCAATAAAGTACAACATAAAAGAACAATCCTGGAGTTAATTCTCAGTCTCAACGAGAAAATATCGCAAATGATTCTGGGTCCGTTTTCTTTTACAGTCCTTTAGGCGTGTGCCAATGGGTGCCATACCCTATTCTGAAAAGATTACTGTATTAAAAAAAAAGTTATTTAATAAGGTTCAATTTAAAAAACAACCCCTTAGATTTAAATGTAGAAATGTATTGTATCAGTTTTATTCACTTCATTATTATTGAAAGATCCAACGGGGATCCCTGTCCACCTACGTTGCGGAAGCCATCCGTAAAAAAGGGCCACTCCTCGCGTCGCTCGGTCAGTGATCTTCGGCCATCATTTACCTCAGTAAACGAAGGACCCAAGGGACAAATTTTTGCTTTTTCCCCATCACCAGTTGTTCGGGAATTGACATGCGTAAAACCTTTTAAAGCTCTCCCAACACATTTTCTTTTCCCCCAAAGCAAAACAATCAGGAAAAACCAATCGCGTTATACTCGTTTGACCTCGAAGTTCCCAAGTAGATCTTGATTTTGGTTCCCGTTTCTCCCTTTCCCCCTTTGTCGTGTTGGTTTCTTGGGGCGGAGAACTCAATCACTCTAGTTTTTTTTTAAAAGGAAAACGATATCAGGTTTTTGGCCCAAATTTGAGTTCGGGATGGAATGATTAATATGGAGTCTTTTCCACTACTGCCTCGATATCCCCGGGGGAGAAAATTTGAAAATTTCTTTTCGATGCCGTAATGTCGAGGTGATAAAAAAATCCCGAAGCGCATCGTTATGTCGGTGGATGTAACCACTTGATGCACTGGACAAGCGCTAATGATATTTGTTTGGGTTGCTGTCACAACTCGACAAAGCAGTATCAGAAACGTTAAAACTGACCGTATACCAATGTTTTTATCACCCCATCCTGGCATGCTATTAGGAAACCCTCGGTCTCAGACTTGAGCTCAGAAGTTTTTAAAAAAACCCAAACGGGGGTTTCGAGATAGATTAGTCTTTCTATATTTCGTAAAAATACTCCGTGTTGCGGTTTATTAATGTGATTTTTAAGGCATCTGCTGTTCTGCTCTTTTAACTGCAGTTTTACGGCTTTAGACTCAAGTCTTACAAGTAATTGTCTCTTTTTGGATCAATTGCAAATCGGGAACCGAATTTCTCCACTGCTCGCTCCGCTCTAAATAAAAATGCTCCAACATTAGCTTTCCCTTCGCTCTCACAAATTGCATCAGTGGATCTACTATTGCACTTGAAAAAGGAAGACTCAAAACCAGCCGATCGTCCCATACACTCCAAGCCTAAAGGACGACCTCCCTGGTGGCGTGGGGTAAATACGGGATGTTGATGAGCGCGGGTGGATGCTCGGGAAAAGGTGCATCATTTTTCGTGTGCTGATGTCAGCTCCGATTCCTCTCGCGTCCCTAACCTCCAAGATTAAACCAATACAGGAACTGCTAGCATGTTTAGAAGGACCTTTTTATTTAACAATTCGTTCCCAATTCCGTAAATGTCCTGTAATTGCTTATAAGCTCGATCTTCACAGCTCTAACATCCTGGGCCCGGTTTTTGGGCGATTCCTAAATATCGATAATTTTGGTTGTTTTTGAGAGGCGGAGTAGCGCGCTATCGTAAACCGGTCAGCTTCTCAATCGTTCCGTACCGGCCCTTATTTAACTTAAGTTTGCACATTCGAGGCCGAACTCCATTCCACATCTCTGGTGTTTCGTGAAACCACAAGAGACTGGTAGGTCCTCTCCTGGGTTCATACAGTTGGGGTCATCCCTATAAAATAGATGGGTTCCTTATGTATCTTCAGGGGTCCACAACAATATCCTGTCTTGAAGAGACACGGATCGGAAGCAGCGAAATCAAAATAGCAAAGGCATTTTATTATTATTATTATTATTTACTATTAATATTATTATTATTATCTCCCACCAAACACCCTGCCCTACGCCTATGATTCCTATAGTCAGTAACTGAAAAATCTGAAAGTACCCAAGCTGTAAAAATTGTACCTTTTATTGGCGCAATTCTTAGGTATTCGGGATGCTTTCGAGCAAGAAAGTTTATCAACAATTTGGGGAAAAGGGGTGAAATGGCCCCTTAAAAGGGCCCCAAAAATGGATTTTCCCTAAGGAACTACAAATATTAATTTGAAGAATTTTGTTTGGACAAAAATGAAGACTGCCTTGAAATCTACAAATGGTCTATATATATATTTTTTTAAACGATAGTTTTCGGATAACAGGACCAAAAGTCCCTCATTTTAAGTGCCGCTCTACCGCTAAAAAGCCGCCATCTTTATGGATTCACTTATAAGCGGGCTAACAAAATTTTTCCATTACTCGGGCAATAATATAGAATTTTTAATCATTTAAAAATTCATCGGAATGGGGGAAAAACCCCTACCTATCATTGCATATGAGTTGGGTCACTGTCGTCACTGACCTCAATATGGACCGTAAAGGGATCGATGCGCGTTCAAAGTGAATTTTATGCGAAAAAATGTCCGTGCGCCGTGGCTAAATCATCTCTTGGGTCCTAAATCATGCGCAGAACGGACAAGCAAATCGATTTTATTTACAAATTCGTCGCCGGGTTTCCCTACTTCTCAATTTTATAACAAAAAAATATATATTACATGTTAAAAAAAAAATGTTTTTTAAACCAGTAAAACACGATAGTTTGTTAGATTTGTTCTTATTAAAAAAAAACATATTATCCATTGTCAGCTCCAAATTTCTCTAGTTCTTCTGAATGTTACAGCTAAAACGAATTTTGTACTGGTTTACAACTGATGCGTTGTAGTTCATAATAATGAAAATGGCGAATACGATATTTTAACTTTTGGCTTATCTAAGAATTACTTTTTGTTTCATCAGTAAAAACAAATCATAATTGGGGAAAAAATCACTTAATTATTTATTCTGGATTAAAAAATCTGAACAAAAAATGTATTGCATTAATCTAAAAGTCATTAAAATGATTACAACAAAAAACCCTTCCGGAGCTAAACCCCTTTGAGGCACTCTGCCGCCTGGAAAACGATCATTTGTGCAAGAAGAAAGAATAGGTAAAAAACTTTTTCTCCCCCCCAAAGGCTCATTGGTCGGTGAAAAAATATATACGCTCTGTGCTGATTGTCGTCTCTCCGTGCCCGATCTATCGGCACGTTGGTTGAAACCACGGAGAAAGTTTTACTATGATTCTTTTTTTTCTTTTCCCCCACTGCCAACGCAGGCTGCCTCTAGTAAATAAATGCCCCGTTTGTAAAAATACATTTAAGATGTTGAATACCCTTTTTATCGCTATCGAAAACATAAGTGTAGGCAAAGTGTTAACGTTTTTTTGTATAAAAAATTTTTAACCCTTCTTTTTAGTCAATCTCACAAAAACAAACGGCCATATGCAAGTCAGTCAAATAAACCATTCCTAAACAACAGGTGACAGTGTATTCCACGACCCCCTACTGATCCCCAAAGCAAAACCCTTTAAATATATGACGTTCAAACCCTTCGTCATTTTTGAACTGACATAAAATTTTTGTAAAGTCGACAGTCACGCGTTTAATAAATTCTAACAGTTTCAAACCATTTTACGGCGGTACAAAACTGGGTCTTAAAATTAACCCTATTTTTTTATTGGCCTCCATTTTTGCTATTTACATTTTGCAATAATAATTTTGTACCTCATTGTTATATTACACTATAATTTATATACAGTGACCGCCAAACAGTATGCGACATAGGGAAATTTTTTTTTTAAATTGACGTTTATAAAAAATCGATTTTGAAATCAACTCTGCATTACTTAAAACCTCAAAACAATAGGATCCCAATTGTCTTTTGTTTTGATAAATTTGAATTTGTTAGGTCGTTCAAGTCCCTTATTTTAACATATCGAAAAATTTTATAGGAATAAGTTTTTTTTGATTAATTTATGTATGTGTAGATTTTGAGCCATTTGGATATAAAAAAAAATTTGGACATTTTTTTTCCCTTTAAAAAAATATTTTTTTTGAAAAAATTTTCTTTACCATTAGAAACAGTTTTCAGACTTATATTTTGGCTTCTTTTAAACTTTAGTAAATTAGTCTTTTTTCCAAGAAAATTTTTGGAACGGTTGTCCAGGCATTTTTTAAATCCGTAATCTCCATTTTAAATATTAATTTTTACCGTTTATACAATTCAATGTAATATTTAAAATAACTAAAAAAAATTAATTTGGGAAAATTTCCCAGTTCGTTTTAAAATACCTATGCGACATCTCGGGTTTCCATACCATTTTCTTAAAAACCCCTTAGGGAAACCTACTAATGTAAAAAAATTGGGCAAACTTTAGGACTGGAAACTTGTTTCCCATATAAAGAAAAATAAGGAAAATTCCAAATTGTGTTACTGACCAAACCCAAAAATTTCAAATAAATTCTGAACACTTATCCTCAACCGACCTAACAAATTCACTTTTTTTGTTTAAATAACAAATAACCTCGGCATCGTTCAATTTTCTGGGGTTAAGTGATGCCCGAGTTATTTGCGAAATCAAATTTTCAAAACATAATTTATTTTTCCTATTCCCCCATTTTTGTATAAAATGAAATAAAAAATTGTTTCTAAATATATAAAAATATTTCCTTATATGAACACAAATTTTGAATCCGGGACTGGTCAGCTTCTTAACCACTATTTCCTATTGTTTGTTTAGTTGAAGGGGCTAACTGCCATAAAAGCAATTATTATATATCTAAAAAATTAGGTTATCTATGGTTTGGGTCCATTCTGGTCCAGAATTTTTTGAAAAAAAACGGTCAAAGTTTTTTCTATATTTTAGACTATCCCCAATTTATTGATATTTTTTGAAAAATGGTTTGTTAATAACATTTATTTTTATAATGGACTTCTTAAATGAAACTACTACATCTGTCGGTGTCTCAGTCCCAAAAATAGGTTCCACTTGAATATCTGCCAAAATATACGAACTAGAAAATTTTTGTTTAGACAAAAATAGAATCGCTGAAATCTACAAAAGAGAATTATTTATACCAACCTTTTTATAACATAATATATTTCACTGAAATTGCCGTCGAGAATTCATACAATATTCCACTAGTTAGATGTGGCTAAACGGCTAAAAAATGCATATGTGCAAAACAATTTTTAATCAAAACTACTAAAGAAAAATGCCAGAGGAAATATTCTAGGATCATTGAACACTTGCTAAGATCTCGTTATAAAAAGAAATGGTAATAACAAACCATTTTTTCAAAATATCTGACAAGTGAATTATTAGAATGTCTTAAAATATATTATTATTTTCAGTATTCCTAGAAAATCAGAATGTGGACCCAAACTCCTTATTCAATGATAGATTTTGAGTTTTCCACATTCAAATATTGCTGAATAATTAAAAAAATATGCATTATTGCGGGAGTAATGGAACAGACCATGCCCTCTAATAAGTGAATTTATAAAAGATAGCGGCAGCTAAAATAAAAGGACTTTTAGGCTAAAATAAGGACCTGTTTTTGCAGATTCACTTAATCTTAATTTTTATCAAACAAAATTTTCCAATTCAGTTTTGTGGATAATGGCGGAAAAGCCCATTCTTCGGGCCTTAAGGGGCCATTTTCAGCCCTTTTCCACCACCTGTTAAGGTTGATAAACTTTTTTTCATCAAGCATCCAAGACCTAAAATTGCGCCACAATGAAAAACTGTACCACATGGATACTTTGGCTTTGTCCCTTCATTTACTGAACTATATAGGAAATTTCCTCAATATATTACCTATAATTATTTATTTTCTTACCAATTTTTTACAGCTCATGTTTGTAATTGAATTTAGCAAATTTGGATACTTAAACAAGTGGGTCATATAGCTACAAAGGATCTGGTTTCCATATTACTCGTTACAAAATTTTCTCTTTCATCTGAATCCCCAACAAGAGGTCTATTATACCTAAGCAAAACCATAACAACTTGCTTTAAAAACAACTTAACCGTCGATTTCATACACTACATTAACAAATATTTTTTAAAAAATGCTCTAATTGACTCCTAAAAATAAGTTTCTTTAAATTACTAAATTTAAATATTGTATAGTTTGTCTCAAAGTATTTCATATGATTTTGACGGACATGCAATAAACCTTTAACGATTTTATTACTATTATTATTTTATTAAATGATTATTTTAATGGCAGGGTGAATAGAGTATTTTTGAGTATTGACCAAAGATATACTGAAATATTTCGGCTAATATTTTAGTAGCAGTGTTGAAACCGTTTTTACTGTGTGTTTGAAAGGTTGTTTACGAGAATATAACTATGTCGCGTCGAAATCATTTATCATTGGGCTCGACAAGTTGTGAAAAATATGCCTATGAAAGCTTTAATCAGTAGAGGACTAACAGATTATTAAACCAAAGGCTTCTAGAAACAGAACCTGTATACTTAAAACTTGATATTATCGATAGAATTATGTATTTATTATTGAAGAAGATTGAACAAAAAAAACGTAGTGATTTTAATCTCACCATCATAGATAATGGTGATCAGGACCTAATGGAAAATATATTTTTATGACGGAGTTATTATTCCTACATGAATAAACTGAAAAAAAAACTAGACTAGACACGAAACCAATATAAATAACTGGAGAAGTGTAATGTTGGGATGAGGGTAGGCAAATGACCACTATTGTATAATTATCAACGTTTTTCGTGGCATGGATTGCCTTGCACTTTATCAAGAGGGCCTATAATTAGAAAAGACACATTAAAAGACTGGTATATGAACCTAATATCTTTAACATCAGCACTAAAGCATATTATGAGGCAAAAGGCCGGAAGAACAGCCCTAAGTCACCCATATCAAAAATAATAAAAAAGATTATTTAAGTTAAATTATTCAAAATCATAAAACTTTCCAAAAACAAAATATATACATTCTGTTTTTCTTATAAAAACTTTACATGACTAGACAGAACAAACTAAGAAAAATTCACAAAAATTAAAAATAAATATAAACATTTATTAGGATTCCGAACTCAGGACCTCTGGCTGGAACTTATAATCATCCCCAGGCTAGGGACACCATAAATAATTTTCTTAAAATATATTAGACATAAAACAAAAAAAAATAAATATTTACAAGAACAATTGGCAGAGCTAGTTAAAGACCATGCGACAGGCAAAGCCCCGTCATATGCCAAAACGTCAACACAAAAATCAGCATCACACTGAGTTAAAAATTACAAAAAAAAACACAGTTACAACATTCAAATTAATAATTAGATACCTACCAATACTCTACGAGGTCCATATACCGTTAAACAATTAATATTCAATTTTGAAAAATATAAGAAGGACTATATTATGAGGAAAAACCACACTAGCTGCACAAAATTCTAGTCAAAATAAGTTTTTAAAAATAAATAATTTACTCCAGCTGTCAATGGGAACTTCTCTAAGTTAGTTTTGATTATAACTAAAGGTATCGACAGTTGTTTTACAAAACTTTTCCCAATATTTTAAATTTCCATTTATACCTACTCTATCCAACAAATTAATAACCTCTTCAAGGACAGTAATTTGCACCAACTAGCTTTTTATAACATTAACTAGACAATTTACTGGTCAAAGACCAAACTTCTATAATAGATATCTGTCGTGTGAGTATATAGTATATGCAAAGGATGTAAGAAGCACCTGCATGGAGTCAAACAAAGACCAATAATGCCCGAACGCATCAAACCGCATATGAATGACTACGGAAACGGCGGTTCAAAACAAGGGTTACTGCTCCCAAGCCTTCTACCCTACAAAAATACAGGGCATGAGTTCGATTTTAATAACGTAATTATTTTTGACAGAGAAACCCCAATTATTTCAAACTAATATCAGTGAAATGATATATATTAAATTGAACAATTCAATAGAATTTTAGGACTGATACCAATGATTTGGGTGTTTCGTATTCTGCGATTTTAAAATAAATATAGAGCACAATTTCAACAAAGCTTAATTAAGAGAACATCTACATGATTATAAAGTATTTGTTGACTTTCGTTTTTTTTTTTTTTTTTTTTGTGCTCAGAGCTTACTTATATATCACATATAAGATATTGAATCTTAACATGCAACTGCAAACTTAGTAGAGATGCCTTGGGAAAAGTTTTGTAAAACAACTGTCGATACCTTTATTATAAACCAACTTTAGAAGTTCCATTGACAGCTATTAAAACTGTTTATTTTTAAAAAACTTATTTTTGACTAAATTTTTGTGCAGCTAGTGTAGTTTTTCCTCACTATTATGGAACTTTCTTATTTTCAAAATTGAATATTAATTTGTTTAGCACTTGGACCTCGTAAGAGAAATGTTAGTAGGTGTATCTAATTATTAATTTTAATGTTGTAACTGTGTTTTTTTTTTTGTAATTTTTTAATCTTTATGTGATGTTGATTTTATCTAGTGACATTTTTTGGCATAAGGACAGGGGCTTGCCCTGTCATGGTCTTTAGATTCAGCCTCTTGCCAATTGTTCTTAAGTATTTATTTTTTTTGTTTTATGTCTAATACTCTTTGAAATTATTTATGGGTTTAACTCTGAGATACGATTATAAGTTCCAAAGCCAGGGTCCCAGGTTCGAATCTAATAAATCATTTCTGCTTATTTTTAATTTTTGATTTTTTTTCTTGGTTATTTTCTTTCCTCTAGTCATTATAAAGTTTTTATAAGAAAAACAGAATGTATATATTTATTTTCCCAGTTTTTATGATTTTGAATAATTTAACTTAAATAATCTTTATTTATACTGATTTTCTAACTGGATACTGGGTGACTTAGGGTTGTTCTTCCGGCCTTTTGCCTCATAATATATTTTAGTGCTTTTGATGTTAAAGATATTAGGTTCTATACCAGTCTTTTAATGTCTTTTTCTAATTATAGGCCCTTGATAAAGTGGCAATCAGCCACACCGAAACGTTGGGATAATTATACAACAGTGGTTTTATTGCCTACCCTCATCCCGCTACACTTCTCCAGTTGTTTATAAAAGTGCTATAAACAAAACCAATATAAATATTAGCCGTGCCACTCTCCACAGAGTGGTTTGTAAAATGGGTTTAAGTACCGCCGAAATAGACGAACCAAGTAGTAATGGAATCCTTTGCAGATTACACTTGGAAATTTAATTGCAGCCGAACTTAAAGATATAGGTTGAAAACAGATCCACCAATTTTAGTAATAGAGCGGTTCGATGCGACACAGTATCAAAGGATAGGGATTGATTCAAGTCAAAACTGTCAGACCAAAGCACCTTCAAGAAATAAAGGGAAAACGCATTGCCATAATACCGCTAGTTCAGAAGACGGATTTGTCCCAAACTGCTTGATGTTGTCTGAAAAGAATATTAAAGTTCTGGCTTGGATTATCACTTGGAAATACAAGAATTGAACTTTTGAAAACTGGTTTCAAATTATCTTTAAAAAATTCCAAACACCAGTGTGTTTATTGTATCTTAAGATATGGCACCAAGCTACCACAGCCAAATCTGCTACAAAGTACCAGCTTCATCAGGTTCAAAAGCTAAAATCCGAATCTTTATTAGAAAATAATGCTTATTTTAAATTCAGATAAAAGTATAGCTTTTAGATCCTAAATTTATATGCTATTATAAAACAATATATGTGATAATTTGGCTGAATAGGCTGGGCATATAACTCTCACTTCTTCCTCCATGTCACTGCATTCAAACACCCTTACATAGAGCCATTGATTTGTGGAACCAAGTAAATCAAAGATCAAGGCACAAAATCATTACACCTACCTTTAAGATCCCACTGTTATAAATTTGATAAAATGTAATTATTCACCTAAAGCTGGAAAAGTTAATTTAGCACATTATAAAAATCGAGGAATCTTACATTTCTAAAACAACATACATCTATTGTAATTAATCTCAATAGTGACTCTGATAGTGAAACATAATGGATTTGGATATTTAATAAACAATGGAATTATAAATCTTTATATTATATTAAGTGTCCTTATGTTAATATTTTATGCCTACTGATCCGCAGTTTTATTTATTTATCGGCAGGTATAATTCCTCGACAAAAAAGGCAAAAGCTAGGATGCTTTAGAACTCTACATACACAATACTTCTAACATTATAAATATGTACGTTCTAAATGCGACCGAAGGAACAATTTTAATGCATTTGCGAACAGTCTTGGTTAAAATAACAAATTTAAGTATGCAGTTTATAGTTTCCTGTAATTAGGTTGTTTTCAAAATAAGGATTTGTTATACATTATTCGTTTAGAAAACCCGGATTTGTTTCGTAGATTTATATGATCAATGTCAGGGTACAACTCTTAAATAAAAGAACAAACCTGGAGGTCAATTCTCCAGACTCATCTGGAAAATGTCGCGAATGAGTCTCGAATCCGGTACATTCCACAATAATTTGTCGATTCTTCCAGCCGCAATAAAAATAAATAATAGCCCCATTGACATGCTGTAAATGTTGCCTGACAAATATCTATTGTGTAGGCACCGCACCTTTTCGAAAGGTACAGGTCTGATTACCTCTAATATTAATAGTTTGATTACTTACACATGATGCCTTAATGGCTCAAGCGACTAGTGAGCTAAGATAAAGATTCTGCTTTATATTACGGCACTTCCACCAATTTGCCTTTGCCTACATATCTCTTAAAAGTACGATACATCCAGAGGCCTGGAGAGAAGTCAGAGTTGTCTTCAAGAGCCAAAGGTAGGAAGACTGGCTACAATATCCTAAATCATTTAAGACCAATCAGCCTTACATCACTTCCATGAAAGCCTTACACCCCAAACCAACATGCATTCTACAAGCTGGAATCAATGGAACAGCACTATCCCAGTCTCAAACAAATCAAGCTCAATGGACTACAAGGAGTCTGCCTTAGAGTATGTTATTAGACATAGAGGGCGTTTGACAAAACGACCTTTACCAAATATCAAGATGTATGCTGATTATCATACCCCACCAACAGTAAATGGATGGATAATGAATATGCTCTCTAAACGAGTAATAGAAATAAAGGCTGACAATGTTAAGATCCCAGAACAAGGTAACAAAAGGCTGTCCACCCCAGGAAGTCTCTCACCTACTGGAACACGGTTCTGGGCCAATGCCTAAGGCACATACCAACGAAAGCCTATACACGATAGCATCGCGGATGACGTGGTAATTTGCTATGGGCATATTCTGAATCTGTAATCTGCGATAGATACCAGCATGCTCTTAGGAAGTTGGAACAGTGGTGCGTTGAACACGCTCTATCTGTAAATCCCAAGAAAACAGTAATGGTTCTGTTTACAAAGAAAAAGATATTAAGGAACTTGTTAGGACCCGTTCTTTTCAATACTAAACTGAGCTTCTCAACAGAGGTCAAATATCTTGATATTACCTTTGACAGTAAGCTGACATGGAATTCTCACTTGGAGAACAGAATAAAGAAAGTATATATTGCATTTGATTAATGCTGCAGAACCATAAAGAAGACTTGGGGATTCTCTCCCAAATTAACCCATTGGATCTACACGGCCATAATAAGACCCATGGTAACTTACGGTTCCATAGTGTGGTGGTAAAAAACAGAACAGATCACGGCAAAACAGAAGCTAGATCAAATTCAAAGAATAGCATGTTTAAGCATCACAGGTGCTATAAGGACTACACCGACTAGAGCTATGAAGGTGATATTAAATCTCACCCCCCTTGAAAAAGAACACAAATTAAAAAACTTATTTTAGTTAATATCACCGAACATACAATATTGTTGTATGTTTGATGTTAATATCATTAAATTTTTTGCCAATTAAATTCTCGTGAAAGATCGGGAGAGAGTACGACCTTTTTAAAAAATGGATGTAGAAAAATTACATTAAAAAATCACCAAAAAGTTCATCAAATTAATTGGCATACTCGGCTGGAACGGGGGTAAAAGTTTTACCTCCTTAAGAGAAGAGAATTTTATTTAAGATTTATCCTTTTGTGCCATTTTGTTTGAGTTTTATTTTATTTATTTTTTTTTTTTTGGAATAGTCCATGAAGGCTGAAGGTACAAGTACTAACGTACACTTTAGGGATAAGGAAGCAAACAAAGGGAGAAGTTCGAAGCCTCTCAAGTTGGACTATAAAAAGATGCATAAAAGTTAATAAAAATTTAAATGTAATTTATTTTAATTGCGAATACTAATTTTTTTTTAATAAACCTTCGAATATTGTTAAATATACAGAGATCTCTTACGATAGGTACGTTTTTAAAACCCTTTATGGATTTTAAAAACACGTTGGACAACCATTTTTGTATTAGCTTGGGTTTTCTTTGTTCCTGATGCCTTTAAATAATAATTCAAGGTTTTGAATTTTTTTTAAATTTATTATTCTGCTAAAAGCTTTTATGCCCCAAGGCAATAATAAGTATAAGATAACATTTTGGTATTTTATACTGAATGTCCCAAAGATATGTCAAGAATATTTAAGGATTTAAATTATTTTTTAGACTAATTATTTAGTGTCAAATAATCTCGTACATATTAAAGTATAATTTTTACTTTAAAGGCACCAAAAGAGTGACTGCAAAAAATAAGGTTTTTAACCTATTTTCAAACACCTGTATCTTCGGCTGAAATTTAAAAAATGCAATAAGTGCTCAAAATTTTTATCTATTCATAAATTTGTACCAAAATCAAAAGTTATTGGTCTAAAAACTATAAATTCCCTTAAATAAAGGGTTAATTAATTTCCTTGTTTTTGCATAACGCACATGCAAGAAGTGACCGAAAAAAAGGTTTTTAGCATGTTTTTCAAACACTTGTAACATCGACTAAAATTTATAAAATGCAACAAGTGCTCAACATTTTTGCTATTTATAAACTTGTACCAAAAGCAGATGTTAAAACTGACCACAAGAAATAAGGTTTTTAGCCTATTTTTCAAACACCTGTAACTTCGACTGGACTTGAGTCCATTCGCGCCGCGAAAATTGGATCCAATTTGGGGTTCGGGGCATAATGTTTTTCTCAAAAACGGTATAAGTTATCGATAATTTTCAAAAACTATATGAAAGCCAACACTTAAATCTAGGCTTCTGCTGTAATAGTTTGTTTAATTTGGATTTAGTTTTAAATATTTCCTTTAGTGAAAGTCACCCTAAAATCGGTTATGTTTAGATACTATTTTTTCTTAACTTGACTCATATTTCAAAAATCCGTTACAGCAGAGGCATAGATTATTTCCTTACCTTCAAAATGGTGTATAATTTATGTCATTTAAGTGAAAAATAGTTACCGAAGAACGTTATCTCCTGTAGGCTTGCAATCGGAAACAACATCGCATCGATACACCGAATTTGGAAGAACTTAAATAAAATATAATATTTTTAATGCGGCTATACGAATATTGTGGTAGTGGGAGTTTGTTAGTCATCGCCCACCGTCTCTTCGTCCTTTCGCCCGACCCCTAAGGTGTTGCGTAAATGCACTCTTAAGAAAATGCAACCAGTGCTCAAATTTTGTAACCATTTATAAACTCCTACAAAAAGCAAATTTTATTTCTATAAAAGCCTAAAATTTTCTTAAATAAAGGGTTAACTTTTAGCCAAGATTCAGACGTCAAAGCATTATACCGAAGTCCAAACACATTTTTTTCATTACAAACAAATAATAAACACTTGCATTTCTCCGAAATTGCAAATTTACATTCGTTAATTCATTAACTGAAATTAAAAGATTATTTCAATTTCAATTACCAATACTGTCATTCATTTTAAATGTGATGCTATCAGTTTAAACAAAATCCGCTAATGTATATTTTTAATATCGAATGTCTCAAAACATATTTTATTTTTACATGACAATTAAATACGTATAAACAATGGTAAACTTTGGTATTTTATATACAGGGTAAGTCAATAATATGCTTTGTAGATATGTTCTATAATTTTGTGGCAGATTTATACATTAAAAAATCCTTATACAATGGGACCGCTTCAGTCACTATAGTCTCTCAACCCCGAGACTAGAATCGAAGCGGTCCCATTGTATAGCCTGTCTCAAAATATATCGTTATGGCTTTTGACAGACCATACCTCAATAAACCTTTAACGATTTTATTACCTATTGTTATTGGGTAAACCCATTTGTTAATAAGGGCAGGGGTGGGCCAGGTATTTCTTGAGTATTAACCATTGCGCCTATAAATATTTTGGCTAACATTTTAGTGGCAGTGTTGAATAACCGTTTTTACTGTGCGTTTCGAAAAAATTGTTTTACGAGAATATAACTATGTCGCGTCCAAATCATTTGTCATTAGATGCAAAATAGGTTGTGAAAAATGTGTATGAAACTTTAATCAGTAGAGGTCTAATTAAACAAGAAGCTTTAAAAGAAACCTGTCTACTTACAAAAACTCCAATATCATCGATAAGGGATATTATTATTAGTGAAAAATTGAACAAAAGAAAAAAACGTAGTGATTTTCAATCTCACCGTATAGACAGTAGTGTTTAGGACCTAATAAGAAGGAAAATATATTGTCTTTATGAAAGCGGAGTTATTCCTACGTTGGATAAACTGAAAAAGAAGCTAGACGAAGACGAAACCAATATAAATATTGGCCGTGCCACCCTCCATAGAGTTGTTTGTAAAATGGGATTTAAATACCGCAAAATAGACAAAAGACAAGAAGTAAAGGAATCGCACAGATTACGTACTTGGAGATTTAATTACCTTCAAGAAATTAAAAGAAATAGGTTAGAAAACAGATCCATAATTTACCTTGATGAAACATGGTTCGATACACAGGACACAATATTCAAAGGATGGGTTGATTCCAGTCAAAACTGTCAGACGAAAGGACATTTAAATAAAGGAAAACGCATTACCATAATACACGCTGGTTCAGAAGACGGATTTGTCCCAAACTGCTTGCTGTTGTCTGCAAAGAATATTAAGGGTTCTAGCTTGGTTTATCATGAGGATACAAGTGCAGAACTTTTTGAAAACTTGTTTCGAAATTATCTTTTAAAAAATATTCCAAACAACAGTGTTATTGTCATGGATAAAGCAAGCTACTACAGTCGTCTGCTACACAAAGTACCAGCTTCATCAAGTTCAAAAACTGATATCCAGGAATATTTGTTAAAAAATGATATTTATTTTGAATTCAATAACAAAAAAACGCATCTTTTGGAAGTCCTACATTCATATGCAATTAAAAAACATTATGTATGTGATAATTTGGCTGAACAAGCTGAGCATACTGTCTTACGGCTTCCTCCGTATCACTGTATGTTTAACCCCATAGAGCATTTGGTTCCAAGTAAAATCAAAGATCAGAGCAGAAAATGTTACACCTACTTTAAGTCCCAGTGTTATAAATTTGATAAAAAATGTAATTACTAACATACCAGTTGAGAGCTGGAAAAATTCATTACACCACATTATAAAAATTGAGGCTTCTTACATTTCTATCCAAAACAACATTAATCCTATTGTAATTAATCTCAATGATGACTCTGATAGTGAAACAGAATTAGATTTAGATATTTAGATTAAAAATGTAATTATGTATAGATAATGCAGTTATAAATTTATTAAAGCTTTGCATATATGTAATTTCTTAATGTAATTTTAAGATTATACTTACCTAAATAAAGAATAAATTATAAATCCTTATAGTATTAAAGTCTGTCCCTAATTTTCTGTCCTTTAATACCTACCGATCCGCAGTTTTATTGCTGTCGGCAGGTATAATCCATAAATGAAGGCAAAAGCTAACACGGTATACTTTGAGACAAACTATACCCAATAAGGACTTTTTAACAATATAAAAAGTAATTTAAAAAAATATAAAATCGAAAAAATTAACTTTATTAATATAATTATAAAATACATAATAATTTTTACACATACATTACAATAGGTTGTACTATTTTCAGATACAAAACAGTGTTGTTACGAAGAATTATAATTATTTTGGGTTTTTTTTTGTTACCTGTTGATGACAATATTTTGTCATAGTTATGATGTTAATGTCAATAAAACATTGATAAAAGTCACGTTATTTAATTTCTAAATATATTTTGCCAAAATAACAAGTTTCCACAGTCGGGAAACATAAAATATAAAAACAATAACAAAAGTGGTCCTTTGAGCCGGCTAAATATATTTGGCTAAAATAACAAGTTTCTACAGTGGGAAAAAAATAATAAAAGCAATAACAAGTGTGGACATTTTACTGAACAACACTTGAATATATTTCATATATTTAAAAGTGTTTTTTTTAAATGCTTGCACCGAGCTCAAGAAAAAATGTAAGCCCCTATTTTGTTTCAAACGAAATCAAAAGTGTCTAGTTTTGACTTCGTTTTTGTTATAACTTCATAATTTTAAGTTAATTTTTTAAATCGATTACATTTTTTTATATTACCTTTTTATTTCGTAATTTTAAGTTTTAAGTAAAGACTAGAATATTTCTTTAAAAAAAAAGTAATTGTTTTGTTGTAAATATTTAAATATTTTGTTGATGATTTTCTTACATGCACTAGAACGTGACCCATGTTTTTATTTTGACACCACTTTGTAGCTCATGTCAACCCATGTTAATGTTTCTAAGATACCTAAAAATACCTCTAAGGCATATACCACCTTAACCAAACAGAAAAATAAAAGGATTTTTGTTACGCTGTAGAGATGAAAACATACAACCAAAATTCTTGAATTTTAATCTAATATACATTGGATTTATCGAAAATATTTTTAAAATTAGCAACATAAATATAGTCAAGGCAATGAAGCACTAAAAAGGCCAAAAGCTTAGAATTTTTTTCACTAAGAAGGATCGAAATGCGGTTTTTTGCATTCGCTTCCAAAAATTTTTTGTAAAAAATGTACTTACTTTTTGACTTATATGAACCGCAAATTGCATTGCTGCAGCCAAATATGCATTCAAAAAAATATTTTTTTGAGACGGCTTCTGGAAGATTTAATAACTTTGTACATATGAGTCAGAACTGGCCCAAATCGAGTTTTCGGAGGTTTTCGAGGTCGCTGATCACGATTGTGATGACTGAAGTTGACCCATGGCCGACGTGGACCTCAGGAACGCCGATGAACGTCATCTCCGTGGGACTCACCCAAAATTCACGCGGGGAAGGAGAGAAACCCGACGCCCGGGGGTTTTTCGGGTCGCTGAATTCAAATATAGCATCGGTGAACACTCCCCGGATACCTGGTGCACCGGAACCTGGATGCGGACCTCATCTCCGAGGGTTTTTCTTACACAATCGAAAAAGACGACCCAAAAAACGTTATGGGAGTTTTTTTGGGGCGCTAAACCGTAACCTGGCCCTAAAGGAGAGAAACTTGGCGCCCGGGATTTTCTTGGGTCGCTGAATTCAAACGTGGCATGGGCGAACACCCCCCGGACAACTGGTGCTGCGGAACCTGGACGTGGACGTCATCCCCGAGAATTTTCCTGAGAAGATCGCCAAAAACAAATGAAATTTGGTTTAAGCGCCCCAAAAACGCCTCTTTGATGATGATTTTCGGGCTGTTTTTGGCAATCTTGTCAGGAAATTCTCGAGGATGAGGTCCGCGTCTAGGTTTCGGTGCACCAGGTATGCGATGGATGTTCGTTCATGCCACATTTGAATTCACCAACTTAAAAAACTCCCAGGCATCGAGTTTCTCTCCTTCCCCGCGTGAATTTTGGCAGAGTCCCACGGAAGTGACGTTCATGGGCGTTCCTGAGCTCCAGGTCGGCTGTGGGCCAATTTGAACAACATATTCGTGATCAGTGAACTCAAAAACCCCCGAGAACCCGATTTAGCCCAGTTCCGACTTATATTTACAAAGTTATTAAATCTTCCAAAAGCCGTCTCAAAAAATAAATTTTTTGAATGCATTTTTGGCTGCAGCAATGCAATTTGCGGTTCGCATAAGTCACAAACTAGGTACATTTTTTCATTGCCTCGACTAAGTAATAGAAATCCTTTAAGAAACCCCTTTAGGTAGGTGTGAAACATAAAGAAATATGTGTCGTTTTAAATTAAAAAGAAAACCTCATACCCAATGGTTTAAAAATATTTATATATATATATATATATATATATATATATATATATATATATATATATATATATATATATATATATATATATATATATATATATATATATATATATATATATATATATATATATATATATATATATATATATATATATATATATATATATATATATATATATATATATATATATATATATATATATATATATATATATATATATATAGTTTTATTATTTAGTATTCTTGGGTTTAAAGGCAGATAAAACAAAATTTTTTAAATAAAATATAATTTTTAAAATTAACGTTTCGGCTCTCTAGTATGAGGCCTTCATCAGAATGTCTGCAATACAAAGAGAAAAACACAATAGAGCTGTGACTAATTACAAAAATTAATATAGTTACCTTATTAGTAGAGATTTCCATAAGTAGTCATTGTTAAAATTCAACATAAACACATTTTCAAACGATCACTCAAACGATTATTGTATACACATATTACAAACATAGCGACACAAATTTAAAATTTCTTAATAAAAGGCATCAGCCGTTATGAGTATTATTTTTTTTTTTAAATTTAAAATTAAGGAATTTATTTCTTTGTAACAATTCACGATGCGACATCTATGGTATATTAACAAATATATGTTAATCCACTGCATTAAAATTACGGAGATTTTTTAGTTTCTCTCATGGTAGAGTATCAATTTGATGGTATTGGTAACAGGTGGCAGCATTTAGAGATTTTAGTATATTTGTTGATTAAATTTTTCTTAAATATGTTATTCTTATTATTATTTAAATTTAATAGTTACGTAATATGCTAGAAATCAACTGAGTAGATTGTAGTATAATTTGCTTAAATTTTTTGTATCAGTTTTGCGTTTACTGTATTTTTCGTTTTTGTATACATATCATTTCCTGAAATTCTCTTTTTTGGGATTACTTTCAGTTTTCAGAATTTTTGTGTTATTGAAGTCAAATGAATGGTTTTGTTCTTGTGTGTGATTTGTGAGAGCTGTTTTGTTTTTTGTCGTATTTGTGGGCATTAGTCTGTTTTTCAGATACTGGCAGTTTGCCCAATGTACACATTTTGGCAGTTTTTACAAGGGATCTCATAAATTATATTACTTTTTTTATTTGTCAATTTTGTCTTTTAGATAACTGAAATTTTGTTTAAGAAGATTTGCCTTATAGCCACTGTTATATTTTCTTTTTTGAATATTTTTTGCAGGTTTTCAGATAATTTTGGTACGTATGGTAAAAGAGATGTGTTGTTTTGGCACTATTTTTTGAGGTTTTGGTGTACTATTATAAAATTGATGAATTCTTTTTTAAAAATAGAGTGTATAAGATGTTCTGGATAATTATTTGATCTTAAGGCATTTTTGGCTTTTTCGATTGCCTTTCTTCTAAAATTAGGATCACTTAATTTTATTGCCCTATCGGCCAGACCTATGATAACTGATTTTTGAGATAAGGAGTGTTGGGAATTAAAATTTAAATATCTTGCTGACCAGGTTTCTTTTGTGTACCATTCCGTTTCTATTTTTTTTTTTATTGTGTAACGTTAGATCAAGGAAGTTAATTTTGTTCTGTTTTCTACTTCCATTGTAAACTGCAATTTATTGTGGTAACTGTTAAACGTTTTGAGGAGGTTATCTAACTTGTCTTGTGGAGCGGATGTTATGCAGTCGTCAACATACCGGAAGAAAAATGGTAGGTGAAAGTCTAGTTTTGTATTTATGATTGTTCTCAAACTTCAAGGACTAGCTTGCTACTACATTGAGATAGAGGACCCTAGCACATCGAAGATCTTGAGGAAACAATCATAAATACAAAACTAGACTTTCACCTACCATTTTCTTCCGGTATGTTGACGACTGCATAACATCCGCTCCACAAGACAAGTTAGATAACCTCCTCAAAACGTTTAACAGTTACCACAATAAATTGCAGTTTACAATGGAAGTAGAAAAACACAACAAATTAACTTCCTTGATCTAACGTTACACAATAAAAACAAAAAATAGAAACGGAATGGTACACAAAGAAACCTGGTCAGCAAGATATTTAAATTTTAATTCCCAACACCCTTATCTCAAAAAAATCAGTTATCATAGGTCTGGCCGATAGGGCAATAAAATTAAGTGATCCTAATTTTAGAAGAAAGGCAATCGAAAAAGCCAAAAATGCCTTAAGATCAAATAATTATCCAGAACATCTTATACACTCTATTTTTAAAAAAGAATTCATCAATTTTATAATAGTACACCAAAACCTCAAAAAATAGTGCCAAAACAACACATCTCTCTTTACCATACGTACCAAAATTATCTGAAAACCTGCAAAAAATATTCAAAAAGAAAATATAACAGTGGCTCATAAGGGCACAATCTTCTTAAACAAAATTTCAGTTATCTAAAAGACAAAATTGACAAAAATAAAAAAGTAATATAATTTATGAGATCCCTTGTAAAACTGCCAAAATGTGTACATTGGGCAAACTAGCCAGTATCTGAAAAACAGACTTAATGCCCACAAATACGACAAAAACAAAACAGCTCTCACAAATCACACAAGAACAAAACCATTCATTTGACTTCAATAACACAAAATTCTGAAAACTGAAAGTAATCCCAAAAAAGAGAATTTCAGGAAATGATATGTATACAAAAACGAAAAATACAGTAAACGCAAAAACTGATACAAAAATTTAAGCAAATTATACTACAATCTACTCAGTTGATTTCTAGCATATTACGTAACTATTAAATTTAAATAATAATAAGAATAACATATTTAAGAAAAAAATTTAATCAACAAATATACTTAAATCTCTAAATGCTGCCACCTGTTACCAATACCATCAAATTGATACTCTACCATGAGAGAAACTTAAAAAATCTCCGTAATTTTAATGCAGTGGATTAACATATATTTTGTTAATATACCATAGATGTCGCCATCGTGAATTGTTACAAAGAAATAAATTCCTTAATTTTAAATTTAAAAAAACAAAATAATACTCATAACGGCTGATGCCTTTTATTAAGAAATTTTAAATTTGTGTCGCTATGTTTGTAATATGTGTATACAATAATCGTTTGAGTGATCGTTTGAAAATGTGTGTTTATGTTGAATTTTAACAATGACTACTTATGGAAATCTCTACTAATAAGGTAACTATATTAATTTTTGTAATTAGTCACAGCTCTATTGTGTTTTTCTCTTTGTATTGCAGACATTCTGATGAAGGCCTCATACTAGAGAGCCGAAACGTTAATTTTAAAAATTATATTTTATTTAAAAATTTTGTTTTATCTGCCTTTAAACCCAAGAATACTAAATAATAAAACAATATACCTAAACAAGGCAAAGAAAAGAAACCACTTCTAAACTATATATATATATATATATATATATATATATATATATATATATATATATATATATATATATATATATATATATATATATATATATATATAGGGTAATTGCACATATACTTACAGTTTTTTTTTATAGTTTGATAGATCTATTATTTTAAGAACAAACCAGTTTATACGATAACTAAAATTCAAATAATTTGATTTAATAATTTTGCTTGATTCTAAATCCAATTTAAATTGCTGGAGATTATGCGACACCCGGTATTTTTGCCTCTTTCTTATTCACTTAAGTATTGTTTTGTAAACAGGTAACAACGTTACTTTTTATTTGTTATATTAGAACATCATAAAGAAGAGCTTTGTTATAGGTTATTCTCTTTTTAGTTTTTAGGGTCTTCATAATGTAAGGTTTTTAAAGATGGTTTATGGAAAATATAAAAAACCGACTAAAGAGGTGTTTTAAAGGACAGGATGAAGATAACTTGACATTTTGTGATTTACTTTATACCAAAAATTCGTAAGTACATATTTTTTGTGAACTATATCTATTGAGACATTTATTATCTATCAATAAGATGGGAAAAAAGATTTTTAACCAAATTTGTAGGGACAGTGAATATAGTACAAACTAAAGTAAGATGTACCGTTCACAGAAATTAAAGCAAATATATGTAAGACAAAAAATTTAAAATTTAGGTTTAAAAAAATAAGTTAGTTTTATCCGTTTAATATCAGCTTGCTTTGCATGCATTGGTCGTTCTCTGATCGTGCTAAGCATAAACAAGACATTGTTCATTTCTGCTCCATTGTCCTCAGTCCAGTGTATACATGTACCGAAGCAACAAATCGCCTCCTCATCTTTCAGTTTTAGCTCAAACCTAGTAAGTTTCTTAACTTCTTCGTCGCTGTCATCACTGTGCAATGATAAATGCTCTTCATCTCCATTGATCCATTTATTAATCTTTTATTCTATCAGTGGTTTTTATTTAGTCATAACAGTCGGTAGTATATAACTTATTTCAGCCATTCTTTTTGATCGATTCTTGCGTCTTTGATTAAGCTTAAGTGATCCCGAATTGCGGAACATGATCCGGATTACGGAATCCCAGGATATTCGGATTATAAAATATCTTATATATGTCGTAGCCAGATAATAAATTCCGCCGTTTTGTAAAATGGCTGGCCACTTTATAAAACGCGGCCACATTGTAAAATAATCGTTTAGTTTGAATTATTTTGTAATACGGCTAGTGTTTTAGCCATTTTATAAATTGGTCGATCGATTACGAGCCACGTTCTCAAATAGATGATTATGATGAAGAAAACTTACAATTTAACGATAACTAATCAACAACTATCCAGAACTAGGTAATCGTTTGGAAGTTGTTGTTTACGGTCCCCAATAGTTGCATACTTTTTGGATCAAACCACGTAATAATCATTTATAACCACCCAAATAGGATGCATTATTGGGGACCGTAAACAACAACTTCCAAACTATTACCTAGTTTTGGTTAGTTTTTGCAAAGATAATACTACTACGAATAGATGGTTCATTTAAATGGGGCGTTTTGAATCAGTTCGAAGATATCAATGCTTCCGTAAATGCGAATAAAATTAAGTCGGTAACCCCTGCCCCAGCGAAACAAACCGTGCGACATTGCCAATGTCTGTCGCTTGTACCTTATTCGGAACACGAAGTAGAGAAAGCGGGCGACTAAACGGATTGCGTTTTTTCTAGTCGCGTTGCATCACGCCAATAGTAAAGGCCTGCCGGCAACACTGTTTAACTTTCGTTCAAGGATAGCGCGAAAATCTCTCGATGGACATCGGCTCACGTTAGCCAAAGTCCATTAGGGGTATCAAAAATATAGCATTGAATGGTTCATCTTATCCGTAGTAGTATTATCTTTGGTTTTTGATAAGTTGTCGTTAGGTTTTTCTCCTTAAATTGTAAATTTTCTTTATCATAATAATCTATTTGAGAATGTGGCTTGTATTTGATCGGCCAGTTTATAAAATGGCTAAAAACACTAGCCGTATTATTAAATAATTTAAATTAAACGATTATTTTACAATGTGGCCGCGTTTTATAAAGTGGCTAGCCTTTTTAAAAAACGGCCGAATTTACGATGTGGCTTCTACATATATACAACTAAAATTTCGCTTTTGTCCGGATTACTGCTAAATCCGAATTACTGGCGTTCGGATTAGCGAAGCTTTACTGTATTTTACTTTTAATGTGTTTGCAAACAATTTGTATCTGTCTAACTATAGATTAAACCTTAGTGTTTTTTTTTTTTAATTTACAAAAATTGTATTTTTTTGTTTTATTTTTCTAGAAATTTTTAGTTGCAAAAATGCGATTGTTGCCGCGTTGTCGGTATAGTACAGACCTTTATAAGGTCTTGTTTAATTCTTTTGTAACGGTTTAATTTTGTCGATTTTTATTTTCAACTGCTGCAGCCGGCCTGTGCCATTTTGCATGGCGGCCGCTGGTGAAACGACATTGGTTTAATATTTTTACTGCGAATATCGTGGTAATCCGTATGGGATTTTTAATTTAAACCATCCATAAATCTTTGCAAAGGCTCCAGTTTTGTTGTTGTGTGAATATTTTTGGAAATTCATGGTGAAATTTGCAAAGATGGTCTCTGAAAATCAGGATTATTAGATTTGATTCAAGCCGCCCACTTCGAGGCCACATGTTAACCTAAGGCCTCCAAACTCAAGTTTAACTCCAAATTTACCTCCAAATTTACGTTCAACTTTAACTTCAAATTTACCTCAAATTTTACTCCGGAGTTGAGTCCAGACTCTGCAGACCACCCTTACCTGCCGTCAGGAAACAGGCAACCTTTTATTAATTCATTTAACAATTACTAATCCTTTTTTTTATGTAACTCGAAAACTTAAACCTTTATTTTTTTTTCTTTTAATGAAATTTAAATAAAATTTTAATCGATTTCTAAAAGCCGGTTTGATATTCACGTTTTTGATAATTTTTCTCAAAAAAAAAGTTCATCCACGATCATTCTCAGCTAAGAACTTTTTATTGAAACTATTATGTTGCTGACAGAAAAAAAAATCCTCTTTTTAATATTCAACCTGACAGAACTAAGGGTACTAACAGTGTAAATATATTGACGTTTTTTCTTATATTCGAGGGATTACCGACATTTTCCTGGATATCCTGTATAATTAAAATTTTAATTTTCCAATGCGTATTTTGAAAGTATACACAAAAACGAGTAAAGAGACTTTATTAAAGATCTCGAGAACAAAAATAACAACATTTTAATAAATAAATAAAAAATCTTATAAAGAATTTTGTATTTTTCAACAAAAATTTTAGGGCATTAACCAACTTTTTAAGCAAGATAGGAGATTAGTAATGCTTTTTTATAATGGTTATTGCAATTTTTTTGAAAATCAATTTTTCAAAGTTCTGTTATAATTGTTTAAAAGAAATTATGGGTGAAATTTAACTCATCAGATCTTAAATGAAAGAATTTTATATCTATTTTATAAAAACATGTAAAAACCTCTATATAAACATGAACTTAAGCTGCAGTTAAAGTCAATTTGTGTGCAGAAATGACACATTTTCCATTGTTTTAACAATGATCCCGTTATCCTAATCACAAACATTCCAAAAATATCTTTTCTTTTTACCTAAACTTTAATTTAAAAACAACCTTACACGGAATATAAATTCCTTTTTTTTTTAATTTGATAAGGCTATTAAGCGACTTACCAGCGTGAGTAAATAGACCTAACCGATCACCTCACTTTCCCGATCTGGATCCCACAGAGAAATTCTAGTTTTTGTTTTTGTAGAAACTAAAACATAAAAACCTGTCAGTCATAAGTTTTGAAAAATTTCTGTTTCCTGTAAAGCGATATCAAAAATACACCTTTGTGTTTACGCGGCTAAAAACCTTTTTGACGCCACATTGGCAGTAGTTCAGAAATGCGTCAGACTCGTGGCCAATTTTTAATTGGTTGGCATTAGTGTAGTAAATTGTTGTAATCCTTTGAGGTGTTGGTGACTGAAATATCGATTTTATGTTGTTTTTTTTTGGTATTATTAGGGTAAAAACAAACAAATTAGTAAATAAATGGTTTAAATAGATAAAAAACATAATTACGCATAATTTACAGAGTGTACCATTTTCGCTACTTTTATAGGGTATCTCCATCAAAAAATTGTCAATTTCAGAATGGCCCCGTATTTTCTTAGCTAGAAGAGATACAAAAAAAATGCATACAAAAGTTTCTTCCTTATGGAGATTTTAAATCATCTGCCGTTTTCAGAATAAGTATACGGGGTTAGTTAAAAAGTTATTGAACCTAACTTCATTTTTTAAATAGTCTGCATATTAAATTCTCATACATACCATGTATGATATTGGTTTTTAGTGCAATTTATTTAAACTTTATTACTTTAAATCACAGTAGGTTATGAAACAAAAGCTAATATCCTAGAAACGAAACTATGTTGATATTGTAACTGGAAATACATTACACAATATATTTTAATATACAGATAGAAGAAGAAATAGTTGGCACAAGAAAGTAAAATAAATAACTATAGAAACTTTGAAACGAATTAAAAGATTCAGATTAAGAAAAAATAACGGGAATCAACGCAAATATTCGAAAGCCTGTTCGAAAATTTTACAATAAAAGGAAAAATCAAATTGTGAAAGTTCTGTTTCACACCCTGTATCTTAAAAATGGGACCACTTAGACCTATGTTTATATAACATTTTTTTTTTCATTTTTGGCCAAGGAATCTTCTATTAGGCTATGGGATATGTTTTTAAATCAACCTGTATATTCTTTTTTTTTAGGAGATGGATCAGGATTCGACTGAAATCATATTACAAGGATCCAGATTCTGGTTCCAGAAGGTTTTAGTACCCATAATGGTGTGCATCGGAGTCACAGGGAATACCATTACAGTCATGGTACTAACAAGGTACGTTTTTTTGAAAATAGTTTAACACCGAACATAAATTAAAAAAATAGAACATCTACCTGAGAACCATCGAACCAGCCATCACCGCTTATCGCGTCGAGTCTTCCTAGAAATATATATATATATATATATATATATATATATATATATATATATATATATATATATATATATATATATATATATATATATATATATATACATAATATATATATATATATATATATATATATATATATATATATATATATATATATATATATATATATATATATAGCGTGGTCATATGAGGAGCATATTTTAAAATTATTTTGAAATATACATGGTGACCCAAAAGAAAGTACATATCAAAGTTATATTTTTCTTATGGAACACCCCATATTTTTATATTTTAGATCTATAGACCAAATAAAGGTAGTTATTGTATATTCCATACCTAAAACTGACCGTTTCTGAGAAATTAGAGAAATTTAAAAATACAGACCATAATTTAAAAATTGTTTTCACCCTGTAACATGTAACAGTGCTCGTAATTAAATTTATTGCTAGCTCAAGGTCTAAGTTAATATCACATAAAGTTGTACCTTAATATTATACAGAGTGTTGAAAAAATTGCCTCAAATTTGACACACATTTTATTAAATAACTCCTTAAGTCAAGGAACACCCTGTATTTAATGGCCTATTTTGACGCGGAACTAAATTTCCTTAAAACCATATTAGGATTTCCTATACCTATCTATTCTCCTTTTAGAAAGGCATTTTATATTTGACATATCATTTATCTTAAAATGGAACACCTGTATTGTAATTAAAAATCTTTTATTAGGATCACGTAGATTCGCTAAAAGCACAAGTTTAAATTTTTGAAAATAAGATGTATCTCAAATAAAATGCAGGTAAAAGTAATAACTTCAATTTATTGTCATTTCCAAAATATTAAAGCATTCTTAAAAATGAGGATCAAAATATAGTAGAAGGCCCACCTGTCCTAATTGTTGAGACGAAATATGGTAAATTGCCCTTGTTTCTTAGCAAATGTATCAGACTTAATTTTTTATTACAACGGATTATTCAACAGACATATCTGTTACTACTACAGTGACGAAAATCATAATATTTTTAGAACCCGTGATCACCAGCACAAATGGTCTGTTAACGTGTGGGGAGGAATAATTGGAATACGAGTAGTTTTATTTTACCATAAAGTCTGATACATTTGCTAAGAAACAAGAGCAATTTATCATATTTCGTCTCAACAATTGGAACAGGTATACCTTGTACTATATTTCGATCCTCAATTTTAAGAATGCTTTAATATTTTGGAAATGACAATAAATTGGAGTTATTACTTTTGCCTGCATTTTACTTGAGATACATCTTATTTTTAAAAATTTAAACTTGTGCTTTTAGCGAATCTACGTGATCCTTAATAAAAAGATTTTTAATTACAATACAGGGTGTTCCATTTTTAAGATAAATGGTAAGTCAAATATAAAAATGCCTTTTGCATAAAAAGCAGAAGAGATAGGTATAGGAAACCCTAATATGGTTTTAAAGGGAATTTAGTTTCGCGTCAAAATAGGCCATTAAATACAGGGTGTTCCATTTAACTTGAGAAAGTAATTTAATAAAATGTGTGTCCAAACTTTGAGGCAATTTTTTTCAACACTCTATATAATATTAAGGTAAAACTTTTATGTAATAGTTAACTTAAACCTTGAGCTAAACAATAAATTTAATTACGAGCAGCTCGTTGTATGTTACAGGGTGTAAACAATTTTTAAATTATGGTCTGTATTTTTAAATTTCTCTAAATTTCTCAGAAACGGTCAGTTTTAGGTATAGGAAATATAACAATAACTCACCTTTATTTGGTCTATAGTATCTAAAAATATAAAAAATATGGGATGTTCCATAAGAAAAAATATAACTTTGATATGTACTTTTTTTAAGTCACCCTGTATATTTCAAAATAATTTTGAAATATGCTCCTCATGGACCCACATGTGACCGTGCTAAAAGTTTTTCACCAACTTGTTTCATTTCTCGTAGAAAAACCGAGGCGAATGTGGTGGGCCACCCTGTATATATATACCGGGTGTTTCAAATTCGACTCTCACCATTGGGATCTCGGACACTATAGGAGATACGAAGATGGTTAAATTGGGGAAAAGTTGGGCATTTATGTGACCAACAATATACCGTTTAGAAAGTTTGAAAATTCCGAGTAATTCCGGAGATATCTGGAAAAAAACGAAATTTTGGAAAATCGTTTTTTTTCCTGGGTTTCTTTTTCAACAAATTCCAAAATAAATAATACATTTGCATTGTCACTTTTTCCGCTCTATCGAATGGTGTTCATAGTTTTGCAACTCGACGTTTCGTTTTTGCGTAACCATCATCAACTTTTTTTTTCTTATGGACGGCATATGGGAATGCCACAAATTTGAATGGCCATTTTTATCACATTTTCAACGATGTATCATAAGTTACCCTTGTTGCCCGGAAAATCCGAAAAATTAACTAGAATATTTTTATAACGTAGTTGGCTTTGATTTCTCAAATCGGTGAAGTGTAAATGACATTTTGTGTTTACTGTCAGTTGTGGTGTCGTTAAAAATGGAATTCACCAATGAAGAAAAACGAGATATGGTAAAACTTTATTACAAGAATGATAGGAACAGTGTGAAAACATTGGAAGTGTATCTTAACTCGTATCCCGAGAGACGACAACCTCATCGAACTTTATTCAAATTATTGGATAGAAACTTCGCTGAGTATGGTTCGTTTGAAAGCCTCTAGACAACAAAATGACAACCGAATGGTTTAAATAACAGAAAATTACTAAAAACTAGAACTAAAAAATTATAACAAATGTTCAAAATGCTGCCCGTCATTTTCTAAACAAATCGCCACTGTTCTCTATATATAACTGCGCGATTTATTTCTCTTCTTCTTAATCTTCCAAACTCCCTAACGATGTTGAGTTGAAGTTCCTCGATATTTTGGTATTCGCCTTGCCCATAAATTCGGTTTTTCAACGTACCCCATAAAAATGTATCGAGGACATTGAGTTCTGGAGACCTAGCTGGCCATCTTACCGGCCCATTATTCCCAATCCACCTGTCACCAAACCTTTCGGAAAGATAATCAGATACTTGTCGTGTGTTGTGAGGTGGAGCACCATCGTGTTGGAACCAAATACTGTTGTAGTTTGCTAATGGTAAATCGTCCAAATAGTCTTCAAAAGTTGACGTCAAAAACTGATAATACATTTCAGCGTTCAAATTTCCGTTGAAAAAATGAGGTCCCAAAGTTCTATTTTTATAAATGCCTGCCCAGACATTAAGACTGAATCGCACTTGGGGTCTTAATTCTCGAAACTGCCGGGGATTGTTTATGCTCCAAATGTGTTCATTGTTTCGATTAAATATTCCACAATTGGTGAAAGTGCTCTCATCTGTCCAAATAACATTTTCTAGAAAAGCTGGAACATCGGGTAGCCTTTGTAGCCAATCACAAAATTGTAATCGCCTTTCAGAATCACCAGGGTGCAGTTTTTGCGATATGTGGATTCTGTAGCATTTGAAACCACTTTTCCTGATCTCTCTCCAAACAGACGTGTGCGAAGAAACATCCAAATAAGTGTGTATCTGGGGTGTGGATTTACCTGGATTCGTATTTATCTACAAAATATGTATTAGTTTTTCATAAACGGTTTAATATTTTTTTACAGTTGATCAAAAGTAACTAATTCTAAATTCGAACTAAGTCATAAAGTCGACGCATGCCCGGTATGTATTTGAAAATTGCCGCGTTCGTCAACATTTTTTCCGAATAGATAATCGATTAGGTACTTTGCGTCCTTAAACGAATGTTAACATTAATTATACCTCATTTACGATGTTTTCTTTACTTTCCTCATCCATTCTGTCCCCATATTTTTGTCTGGGCTTTTCAAACGAACCATACTCAGCGAGGTTTCTATCCAATAATTTGAATAAAGTTCGATGAGGTTGTCGTCTCTCGGGATACGAGTTAAGATACACTTCCGATGTTTTCACACTGTTCCTATCATTCTTATAATAAAGTTTTACCATATCTCGTTTTTCTTCATTGGTAAATTCCATTTTTAACGACACCACAACTGACAGTAAACACAGACTGTCATTTACACGTCACCGATTTGAGAGATCAAAGCCAACTATGTTATAAAAATATTCTAGATAATTTTTCGGATTTTCCAGACAACAAGGGTAACTTATGATACATCGTTGAAAATGTGATAAAAAGGGCCATTCAAATTTGTGGAATTCCCATATGGCGTCTATAAGAAAAAAAAAAGTTGATGATGGTTACGCAAAAACGAAACGTCGAGTTGCAAAACTATGAACACCATTCGATAGAGCGGAAAAAGTGACAATGCAAATGTATTATTTATTTTGGAATGCGTTTGAAAAGAAACCCAGGAAAAAAATAAAACGATTTTCCAAAATTTCGTTTTTTTCCGGATATCTCCGGAATTACTCGGAATTTTCAAACTTTCTAAACGGTATATTGTTGATCACATAAATGCCCAACTTTGCCCCAATTTAACCATCTTCGTATCTCCTATAGTTTCCGAGATCCCTAATGGTGAGAGTCAATTTGAAACACCCAGTATATATATATATATATATATATATATATATATATATATATATATATATATATATATATATATATATATATATATATATATATATATATATATATATATATATATATATATATATAAAGATGAGTCATTTTAAAAAAAATATTTATGTGCAACAGAGTCAATAGATGCGAATTTACTTTTTAAAGATAATATCATCTGAATGACCACCGTCCTGTCTGCGTATTAGCATTATCTTCTATAGCACGACTCAATCTTAGAAAAATGTATGCAAAATCATGAAAGACAATGTACCAAAAATTTGCCACTAATACACTCGACATTCTCTCCTGCGTCAGGACAACACGTGCTGTGCTAGTGAGTTCTGGTTAGTTTTAGTTCTGCTAGTACTAACCAAGGTTCTAAACTGCAAACTGAAACAAACAACATCGACACGATGACACCAAATAAGAGAGATATTGACCCTTTTACTCGTGACAAAACCTACCGTATTCAGACGCTTTAATATTCAACACGTGTTGTCCTTCGAGCATATACGTACTAGAGGCAGCCCTGCCGCTTGGTAATACAAACAAGCATGCGAGAGAGGAAAAAAAATTGCACTATAAGCTTTCTTTCTTGCTCCCTTCAACGAGCTGACTGGTCGATGGAGAGGGGGCGACTAATCAGCACGCAGAGCGGGGTATATACCTCTTTCTGTCGGTAGATTAAAGTGATGTTCCAGTTCCTGTTTGACCTCCGATCAGTGAAGTGCTCGCGATAAAAAAACTACATAGTTCTTTCCGGGAAGGCGGCTGAAGGTGCTGTATCAACAGCTTTTACCATCGGGGATCAAGGAGAAACTCAAGCCAAACGATGGAGTCCTTGTTCTGGGGCTAAGCGCTGTGAACGAAGATTCCTTTACCTGTTCCTTTCTAAGGGCTCCACGCACGGGGGATTTTCCTAATGGCGGAAGATGGTTGCGCGCTCAGCAGGGAGGGGCAGTACTGAAAGAAAACGATTATGCGTTATACCAGAAGCAGTCCTTGGTCGGACCGCCATTGTTTGTGCCCTGTATCGATATTTTTTTGCTAAGAATTCAAGTTTTGGAAAAATTCGGAATTTCTGGGGGTTACAGAGCCCGACGATCCAGAAGTTCCACCTACAAAGCTCGAGAAAGCTCACGTTGACAACAACGTGTGTCTGGAATGGGGAGAGCTGGCGATTGCCGTGCAGCAAAGCCATACTGGGGTATAAAATCCCCCATTCAAGCAAGCAAGCAAGCAAGTGATGTTCGCGGGAACGCTGATTTCTAAGAAAGGCGACATTCCGTGGCCACCCAGGTTCAGAAAAATGCCAAAGATGAGACGGTGTATATTTAGACGATATTATCTTTAAAATGTAAATTCCTGTTTATTAATTAGATTGTAAATAAATCAAATCTTACTGTGTGGCAGATCTGCGGATATATCTTTACTTTCAATGTTACACAAAACTATCTACTTTAGTTTGTGTTCGGTGATGTACCTGAAGCTTTAGCACGTGTGAATACATCCCTGGCTTTACTAATCTATCCTAGGTCGAAAAATTGCCTAAATTCGTATGTTTCCATTGTGAATGATGCAAATCTAATGGCGCATGTAGAAAGGGGACCAGTTAATGTAACTGCTTATTTATTACCGAAGGAACCACTTAAAGGGTGAGTGCATAAAAAAATAGTAGCCAACCAAATCAAATCACTTTACTACATTTAAGTTATAAACTGAGTGGTCAAGGCAATGAGCTAACATCATAGATAGAGAAAGCATTTCATTCATAAACGCAATCGAGAGATGCGGCCATCATGTTTTTGTTTATTATTGGCGATGAATGGTACAAGCACAGTTTGTACTTACTTGTGAAATGATAATCCAGAAATCATATCCGTCCTTTTACATATTTGGCACTGCCTTACCATTTTAATTTATTAGAAGTACCGGGTGTTCCACTAAGAGAGGTAGTCGGCTATATCTCAGAAACTACTAATAGTATAACTTTCGGGAAAAAATTTTTTAGATAAAAGTGACCAAGAGAAATTGCTGGAAATTATTTTCAAGTCTGTGGGATGGCCGCTAGGGGGCGTAAGGGTAAACGTCAAAATATAAAAATATACATTTCTCAAAAAAATATTAAATATAGTGTTTCAATAAATGATACTATTTTAATATTTAATGTTTTCTAAACAAAGAAGCTTCAGGTGTAATTTTTGTCAGTTCTAAAATAAAGTGGTGGGGGAAGGTTAAAGTTTAATTTAGAAAAGTGCTAATAACTCCGGATTGCTTTAACCGATTTTAGTGAACTTGGTCTCGTTTAGAACAACATTTTAATCATTATTTTCAGGTGTATAAACTATAGCTACACTTATCTCACAAACGCCGCTAGAGGGCGTCAAGGTAAAAACTAACCTATTTTACGATTTTTTTTTTTTTAAATTTAAATACAATAATATATATCTTTTTACATATTTAGATGGAGAAAAAAAAATCCTAACAAAACGGCGAAAACCGCAATTTAATATCTCTTTTCAAACCGAATATATTAGCAAAAGTATAAATACGACATAGAGACGTAACGCATTTAAGGACAAGAAAAGTAAAAATACTTCGTTATTTTTACTTATTTCAACCCATTTAACTATATTAGACAACATTAAATAATTACCAACCTATAACTGTTATAATCCATCGAGCGTGGTCCTTATCAAATTAGCTTTGAAAATAAAAGGATGCTAAAATGTCAAAAATCCAACAATTTTTATTTCAAAATATTATTTTTAGTGTTGTGCTATTGTGTTTTTAAAAAATGCCTTTGTTGCTTGAAGAAGCAGTTGATATTATTGCTATTTATTTTGAGTGTCTGCAAAATGCGACAATAGCTGCAAGGCTGTATGTATTGAGATATCCTTAGAGAGGCCGGTACGGCAGCGGCAGCAGAATGTTCACTTGTTTAGCAAATCGCTTTCGTACCACGGGAAGTGTTCTTCGCCCCTTACACCACAGACGCCATAGAACTGGGGAAAATGTCATCAAAGTTTTTGCTTATGTAGAGTTTAATCTTCAAGCAACAAAGGCATTTTTAAACAACACAATTGCACAAAACTAAAAATAATATTTTAAAATAAAAATTGTTGGATTTTTGACAATTCAGCATTCTTTTGTTTTTAAAGCTAACTTGATAAGGACCACGCTCGATGGATTATTACAGTTATAGGTTGGTAATTATCTAATGTTGTCTAATATCGTTAAATGGGTTAAAATTAGTAAAAATCATACAGTATGTCATTGGATTTTGTAAAAATTTTTAAATTTTATTTTTACCTAAAGAAATCGGCCCAGTAGAAAACATTGTGTCGTTAAATGCGTTACGTCTCTATGTCGTATTTATATTTTTGCTAATATATTCGGTTTGACTTTTCTTTTAAAGAGATATTAAATTGCGGTTTTTGCCGTTTTATTGGGATTTTTTTTCTATATATAAATATGTAAAAGGGTATATATCATTGTATTTAAAATTTTCAAAAAATTTCGTAAAATAAAGTAGTTTTTACCTTGACGCCCTCTAGCGGCGTTTGTGAGATAAGTGTAGCAATAGTTTATACACCTGAAAATAATGCTTCAAATGCTCTTCTAAACGAGACCAAGTTTACTAAATTCGGTTAAAGCAAACCGGAGTTATTAGCACTTTCTAAATTAACTTTAACCTTCCCCACCACTTTAATTTAGAACTGACAAAAATTACACCTGAAGCTTCTTTGTTTAGAAAACATTAAAGAATAAAATAGTACTACTTATTGATACACTTTTTTTAATATTTTTTTGAGAAATGTATATTTTTATGTTTTGATGTTACCCTTACGCCCCCTAGCGGCCATCCCACAGACTTGAAAATAATTTCCAGAAATTTCTCTTGGTCACTTTTATCTAAAAAAATTTTTCCCGAAAGTTATACTATTAGTAGTTTCTGAGATATAGCCGACTACCTCTCTTAGTGGAACACCCGATACTTACACAAAACTGAAATTTATACAATTGTTACAAAAATTACCCAAACAACAAAAACATTTACACTAAAACGCCATATTGAATGTGTCATCTGTCGAGCGAAGCCATGGATTCTAGAGGGATAAAGGATCACCCACTCTGTATTACAAAAATGGCCCTCCAGTTGCAGATGGCGTTGTGTTTCAGAGGGCTGTTTTTAAACTTTACTTTATATATTGCGATCAAGGTCATTGGTTCTCATTGGTTCCCTAATCTACATCAGCGCCTCCTAGTAAGGGTCACGTTTTGAGCAAAACAGCCATAAAAGAGGTTGATCCTTTACTTCTCTAAAATCCATGAGCGAAGCTGAAGGTGGCGGAAGTACGCTTCTACGAAAACTTCGCTGTTGTCACATTGTCGCGCCTTTATTAGTACCTGTCCAAAAAGAAAATAGTATTTTGACATCATTACTTTTCTGTGTTATACTTTATAGTATAGCAATAAATATAACAAATATTATTTACACTTTAAAATACAATAGTAGAGCTTATTTTGATGTTATTTTAGGAAAAAAAAAATAAGTAAAATTTATTCATAATATACTATCAAGTAAATTAAACAGAAAGATACTTGGCAGCCACGCTTCGCGACAAAATAGTATCTGTAGTAACCATTTTCCCGGGTTTTGGTGGATTTTATTGTTTCGAGTACAGAGGTTCATTCATGGCTAGGCAGAACCTTAGAATGTGCGTTTATGATGCCACGCTTATGCCAAATCGATGCTTTCTCCAGTTAAACTAACAGCTCATTGGGTCAAGGCGTGTCTTACGATACGCATAACTTAAAATACCATAGCAAAAAGACGTTCTATTTAGAGGAAGGTTTATTTTTAACCGATTTCATGATAAAGGAGGTTATTTATTCGACATGCATGTTTGTAATAATATTGGAACTACAGTATATTCGTAACTGATAATCTATTAGGGTTTCCAAACAAATATACAAATTTTTTTAAATATTTTTCTTGCATGTGGAACAGCTCTTCTAATTTCAACTAGAGTAATTTGAGCGCATGCCTCTCTAACTCTGGCTATTAGCTCTTCCTGGCTTCATGGTCTGTTCTTGTAGACTTTTTTTTCAAATGGCCCCACAAATAGAAGTCCGGAGATATTAATATTTTGTTCTTCGTTTTTCTTCCTCACTATATTTTTATTTAGTTTGCTAGTTGTATAGACTTTTTAATAATATTGTTTCTTTAATACAGTTTATGAATCAATGTGTGAATGATCACCACCATTCCTTAGTTAAGCCAAATTAGTAATAAGATTTATTTCGAGTTTAAATTATGTCTACATTCAGCAAAATACATCACTTATTACGAAAAATATATTGACAAAAATTTTGCCTACTAGAAAAAACTTGAATTTTGATGCAGAACTTAAAAAAATTGATAAAAAAAAACGTTTAAAGGTTTTTTTTTTATATCAGATATAGATTTCCAGATGAAAATAATTTTTTGTAGAAAAAAATTTTTTTAAGACCTATATCTGAAAAACTTTTACGCGCACTCTTGTGAAAACTTCCACAAGTAGGTTTGTAAAGGTGCTTATTAAGAATAATTTATTGGGTAAATTCTAAAAAATTTGCTTATACAGGGTGTCCCAAAAGGTATGGTCCAAAGTTTGTGGTTATGTATTTTGGGTCAAAATAAGGTAACAAGTTTATACAACTGTTTGCCCTATGCCCCTTCTTTACCGAGCTATTAGCTCTTAAAGGTAACAAGGTACGATCTCGAATTTTTTTTTCTTGATTAATTCTAGCTAATAACTGTCTTGCATTAACTGCTATAAACATGCTCCGAAACCATTAAAGATACCAGGACCGGACTATCAAATTTGTAAAAAAACCTCAACATTTTTGCAGTGTTGCCATATTTAACATTTTGACCTTACTGGTAGATTCCCCTAAGTTTTCTATGGAAAAAAGGTATACTTTATCTTCATTGATAGGACTAGCGGTTTTCGCGTAAAATGTATTTAAAATCATTAAGATATACTCGAGGGCTCTCGGTAAGATATACCCTGGGACTCTCAATAAGGTGTACTTAAGGACTCCCTATGAATCTTATGTTAAAATCTACTACCAAAAGTCAATTTTCAGCTAAAAATTATAAATTAAACGTTTTAAAGAAAACTTAATTTATTTTAACAAAAAAAAAATATAAAAACAATAAAAACAATACAGCAGAGTAGAAACTTTAGGATTATTAGTAGAATGACAAAAAAAACTGTTATGCGTAAATTTAACTAAGGTATTCAGGTAAGTTATGTGTTCAAAGTGAGCACCCTGAACAGCTACAAATTTTCTTAATTTACTAAGACATGCTTTTTGAACCTGAAACTACATGCTAGGATTATTCCTTATTGCAGCGTAATGAAACATAATTATTTCTAATAAATCTTCTAAATAAGATCAAGACGGCCACTTTCGCTTTTATTATTTTTTTTGTTGATCAACCTCGATCTCCTGATCTAAATCCCTTGGACTTTTTTTTAATTGGGGTTTCTTAAAAATCTTGTTTATGCAACTCCTGTGCAGATTACAGAAGATTTATCAGAAAGAATTATGTTTCATTGCGCAGCAATAAGGAATAATTCTAACATGTTGTTTCAGGTTCAAAGGGCATGTCTTAGTAAATTAAGAAAATATGTAGCTGTACAGGGTGCTCACTTTGAACACATACCTTAGTTAAATTTACGGACAGAATTTTTTTTTGTTATTCTACTAATAATCATAAAGTTTCTACTTTGCTGTATGGTTTTATTGTTTTTATTTTTTTTTTGTTAAAATAAATTAATTTTTTTTTTAAACTTTTAATTTATAGTTTTCAGCTGAAAATTGACTTCTGGTAGTAGATTTTGACATAAGATTTACAGTGAGCCCTTAAGTACACCTTTTTGAGAGCCCCAGGGTATATCTTATCGAGAGCCCTCGAGTATACCTTAATGATTTTAAATGCATTTTACGCGAAAACCGCTAGTCCTATCAATAAAGATAAAGTATACCTTTTTCCCATAGAACTTAGGGAAATCTACCAGTAAGGTCAAAATGTTAAAAATGGCAACACTGCAAAAATTTTAAAGTTTTTTAAAAAATTGATAGTCCGGACCTGGTATCTTTGATGGTTTCGGAGCATGTTTATGGCAGTTAATGCAAGACAGTTATTAGCTAGAATTAATCAACAAAAAAAATCCAGATCGTACAAGCAGTTCAAAAGTTATTAATAAAAAATCGATTTTCAATTGTTACCTTTAAGAGCTAATAGCTCGGTAAAGAAGGGGCATAGAGCAAAAAGTTATATGAAGTTGTTACCTTGTTTTGATCCAATCTACATGATCTCAAAGTTTGGACCATACCTTTTGGGACACCCTGTATAATATTTAAAAAAATCGAACCACACTTTTGGCCCTAATAACTTACGCATATGGCAAATCTCAAGTTTGACTGTCGCTAAGGTGACATTTAGGGTTTCAGTTATCACCAAAATTTTATAAAGATCGCACGTGTAGTTTCTGAATATATATATATATATATATATATATATATATATATATATATATATATATATATATATATATATATATATATATATATATTTTCCATATATATATATATATATATATATATATATATATATATATATATATATATATATATATATATATATATATATATATATATATATATATATATATATATATATATATATATATATAGGGTGATTCATGAGGAAATGTCAATACTTCAGGTACGTAGTCAGGGTCCATAAATAAACATAAAAGTCTATACAAATATGGGTCCGCAAGGCCTTCGTTTCCGAAATACAGGGTGTTAAAGTTTTTAGTTAATTTTTCTTTTTTTTTTATAAAATCTATGATTTCGATATGACGGATTTGAATCTAGCTTATTACAGCTCTTACTTGTAGGGGGAGCCACCTACACGTCTTTTTACTATTTTAAACAATCACAACTTTTTGGTACGGCCCTGTATTACATTTTTCAGTAAATTAAATCTTTGTTTTGTCATTTTTACGTCAAAAAGGTATACCTGTTAAAAGTTGATATGAACAACAGTTTTCGAGATATTACGATTTAAAAAAATTTCGACCCATCTTATTTTATATATATATATATATATATATATATATATATATATATATATATATATATATATATATATATATATATATATATACAGTAAAGCGCACCGTACTGCGAACATAGGAGGGTCCTGGACAATTTTGGATGTACCCAATTCTAAAATACCAATAATAATTTTGTGGCATGCATCTCAACTTCCGTCTCGTTTTCTCACGTGGCGCATTTTTGGTTAGGACTGGTGGGGAGTGCGGTGATAAATTCGGAAGAATTATCTGTCCAGTTTAGTTGTTTACTACGTTTTTATTTTCAGTAAGAGGATGCAGTGTTTATAGGCAAGTAGCAGGAGTTAGCTAGCGTCAACCGACTTCGATCTGATTTCTTATCAGTCATAAATTTAAAATTAGTTAAAAACCAAACAGTTTTTCCTAATAAAATAAAATAATTTTCTCAAATAAATAATGGAACGTTGAAGATATTTTTAAGAAAATAATTTAATGTGCATTCATAGAATAAAAAAAGAAAAACTCTTTTTCAAGTTATCAAAGATGATCAAATAAACCACCTTCTTGAGCCAAACAATAACCAAGATTGTCATAAAAACGCCTTCTGACATTTGCTTAATGTTAAGGGTAATAATCCTAAATTCCCAATTCCCAATTTGTAATTGCAATTCTTGTAGATTATTAGCCCTATTCTCCGGGAAAACATAAATTTATGATTTTACGTGACCTCAGAGAAAAAAATTGTTGGGTGAGACCATGAAGTGAAAATGTCGATTCATCAGTAAAAACAATGTTTCTTATAAAATTTTCATTGTTATTTTTCATTTCCATTACAGTTTCAAAAAATTGCCTTCGTCTAAAATGATCATCAGGGAAAATTTCATTGGTTTTTCTTACTTTGTAGGATCGGTATCAATTTTTTTCAGCACTCTTTCCACTGATCTTCTGCTCAAAAAAAACCTGTCCTTCAATTGTATTAATGGAAACTGTAGGATTTTTAATAACACTTGCCACTACCATAATTTGTGTCATTTCCCTTTTGTTGTTTTTTTTTGAGGCACTATCATGTTTATGTTTTCTTGGAGTTAAACAACCAAATGTCAGAAAGTTTTTAATGACTCGGTAAATAGTGGAAATCGTGGGAGTCGGCCTGGTTAGAAATAAATTATTAAATAATTCCCCGATTCCCCTAACAGGATTTCCACGGTGATTCCATTCAATAATTTAAATTTTGTTTTCCAGTTCGTAAACATCCATTATTAATAACTATTTAAAAAAAAAAACTTTTTGGTCGCAAATAATCGACACAGTACAACTATTGCTGTCGAGCGTTCGATACTAAAGAACTATTTCAGAAATAAACGTATTGAATTGTTGGCTGGAAAATTATTGATCGATAAGCAATGCGTGCGGCGTTGTTAGGTACATCCAAAATCGTCTAGGATCGTCCTATGTTCGCAGTACTCTGCGCTTTACTGTATATGTATATATATATATATATATATATATATATATATATATATATATATATATATATATATATATATATATATATATATATATATATATATATATATATATATATATATATATATATATATATATATATATATATATGCTGATACTTCAGGATATGTTCGTAGAAATATGGCTTAACCTCTTTGGTACAGTGTATTATTATTTTTAAACCAGGTCTTCTTAATTCTCCAAAGTACTTTAGATGTTGGAATCTACATATTTTAGTTGTAAAAATTATTTTACAAGCTTTGCTAGTGACATCTCACCAAACACCTTCTCTGATTATTCGCAACGGACATTTTGCAATGTTAACATTGCAGCATTTGCCTGTTTAAATCCACATAACATAGATGAATTTTACCATTACACAATGTTTTTTTTTTTTTTTTTTAGGCGAAGAATGAGGTCCTCGACAAACATTTACTTATCAGCCCTAGCAATAGCCGATATAATACATTTATTTTTTGTATTTTTGTTGTCATTTAAACATTACGAAAATATACACCAAAAAACGTATGAGATGTATTGGAGATTTTACGGACTCAGTCACTGGCTGTGCGACGCTGCAAGTAAGTAAAAAACCATATATCCATTTCAATATCATTTAATTCTTACTTAAGCCGTTTTACAACCTTAATAGTTTTTCCGTAAAAAAAAATATAAAAATGACCAGTTTTTTCGAAAAACTTCCTGTTAGGCTGCCAGCTTTTAGATTATTAATAAACCAGACCACACAGACTTACCACAAAGGACAAATTGCATAAATACAATGTTGTTCTTGAAAAAAAATCCTACATAACTTTTATTTTTGCTACACGCCGTATATGTTTTAAAATTCAATTATACTCTATTTCCTGTTTAAATTGCCAATTAAACCCAGTAAAAGCAGATCCAGATGGATTCAAATAGATCTTAAACGAACAAAAAGTTATTCAAAACCGACGCCAATCTTCTGAAACAACTTTTGTTTATCTACCTGTCAGGCGGGAAATGAAAAACTTCTGCGGAAAATGAAAAACTTTTTTGTCATGATGATTGTGTTCTTGGCTAAAAATAACAGTCAGGGAGGGCCAAGAAAAATATATCGTATGATGGTTTTTTGATTGATAATTTGATTTTGATCTGTGTGGGCATTTACGATTAATAATATAAAATCAAAAAGATTAATTATCTGTTTCCTTCAAAAAAAAAAAAAAATTATTGTTATTTCCTGTAAGTAGGTATACTTATTATTTGTTGTTTTACGTTGTCTTCAGTTCATTAAGGAGCCTTTATGCCCAAAGAAACTCTATCTAGTTGTTATTATATATAAATATATATATATATATATATATATATATATATATATATATATATATATATATATATATATATATATATATATATATATATATATATATATATATATATATATATATATATATATATATATATATATATATATATATATATATATATATATATATATATATATATATATATATATATATAATATATATATATATATATATATATATATATATATATATATATATATATATATATATATATATATATATATATATATATATATATATATATATATATATATATATATATATATATATATATATATATATATGGAAAAATAGAATAAAATTCCCTACTGTCTTGGTGTATACGAAAGAACTTAACTCCGTTTTAAGACAGTTAAACGCAGACAACCTGTTTCCTTTGCTGTTCGCTATGACACTCTCGCCCTAGACGCGTTCAGTATCAATAGGGCTGTAACGAGTGTTTAGCGAACAACAGAGAAACCAAGTATCTACTTAAAAGACAAACATCGTTGCCTTGCAGTACGGCATCGAAAGTAAGATTGTTACATCTTACTGCAAGGCAACGATGTTTGTCTTTTAAGTAGACACTTGGTTTCTCTGTTGTTCGCTAAACACTCGTTACAGCCCTATTGATAAGTTCCTGTAAGGCAGGCGAAACGCGTCTAGGGAGAGAGTGTCATAGCGAACAGCAAAGAAACAGGTTGTCTGCGTTTAACTGTCTTAAAACAGAGTTACGTTCTTTCATATATTTTTTTATCTTTTAGACAGCTCACGAAGGATTATTATAATATATATACATATATAAACCTAAGTACCAAAGTACGCTAAACACTCGTTACAGCCCTATTGATAAGTTCCTGTAAGGCAGGCGAAACGCGTCTAGGGAGAGAGTGTCATAGCGAACAGCAAAGGAAACAGGTTGTCTGCTTTTAACTGTCTTAAAACGGAGTTACGTTCTTTCATATATTTTTTTTATCTTTTAGACAGCTCACGAAGGATTATTATAATATATATACATATATAAACCTAAGTACCAAAGTACCGTGAGTGCCGGGTATTCCGGTGTTTAACCCAGTTGTTCCGTCAACGTTGTCCAAGCACTGAAACATGCAAATGTTGAATTTCACAGCACCTTTTAGACAACGCGGTAGTGCCACCACGGACGTTATTTTTAAATAACTACTACCTAAAAGTGTCTCTCCGGCACTAGGAAACGAACCCGGATCGCCGGGCCCGCGAGCCGAAACTCTGACCACTACGCTACCGCAGACACACACACACACACACACACACACACACACACATATATATATATATATATATATATATATATATATATATATATATATATATATATATATATATATATAATGTAAGAAACTTTACCAACCATAGTATTCGTAAACAGTTGATTTTATCAATGTCAATCTAGAATACCTTTATTTTAGTTTAAAGTTACAGCTATCCAAAATAATATTGTTGAGCCTTTTTTATACAGGGTGTTAAAAATTGCTATTATTGTGTCAAAGCTAGTCCGTCCCTGACAAACTAAATAAGCCAATTATGATTTAATAGGTTCATTTTAAGAAGAGTTATTTCGTAACCTTCATTTTAAAAAAATATTAAATTGCGCCCAGTATTTTAAAAGTTATTAAAAAAAAACGATTTCCAGGGGCGTCCGTAATGTACCTGTATCTCCGTAGCGGAGGGTCGTAGGAAAAAAGTTTATAGGAACATGTCACAATATTTTTAGGTTTTCTTTTAGATTCCGAGAGATTGCCCACATATTCTGGGACACCCTGTATTATTTCAGATTTTGGTTAACGTTATGATATACTAACCAATGCAATTTCATATAATAATATAACCAAGATCACTTAAATCGACCTATTTTAACGTCAGTAGTTCATAAAATTTTTACACGTATTTTTCGGACTCTCTGTATAATACCCGACTTTTTTTAGGTAGCACCTCAGTCTGGCTAACAGTCTCATTCACAATAGAACGCTACATAGCAGTATGCCATCCAATGAAAGGCAAATACTTCTGCACAGAAAACAGAGCGAAAACAGTTACTGTAATCGTTTACATATTTTGCCTGCTCACCACTGCATCGACCACTTTTGAATACCAATTAAGTCTGGACAAGATGAATTGCACAGAATGCGCTCCAGTGTCTTTGGTAAACACTAGTGTTCACAGTTTAAGTTTTAGCAACTCGACTACAGTTCACTACGTTCCCAGTAACATGCTTTTAAATAAACAAAGTGCCCCAGAAAACGCTCTTAATTTTTCCACCATAAAAGTACTCAACGATCCTAACTTAACAGCTACTTTAAAGGACATTCTCACTAATTGCACGGAAAGTCATTCTCATATCATCTACGTTCTACATCCCCAAGCTTTAAATAGAACTCAAGGAAGTGTGGTAGATAACGCCAAAGAGAGACACTAACAAGGAAGATTTCAGTACGTCAAAACGCAGAAGAAAACGCTATAGAGAAGCCCCAGATGTATGAGAGTGAGGGAGACATAGGATTCTCTGAGGACGAAGAGAGCGATGTTAATAATGCAACTAATGTCACTATCACACGATGTTGTAATGCCAGTAACCTGTTTCATTTCGACGTCGAATCTACTAGTCTAGGAAGAAACGAGAATTATACCACCTTTATGTACTGGTATAGCGCGTTGGTTTTTGGGATTATTCCACTTGTGCTGATTGCGACCTTTAATTGTTTTTTGGTGAGGGCGGTATACTTGTCGCAGAGAAACAGAAGGGCTTTGACTAATTCAAAATCCCATAAGAGTTCGCAAGTAAGTACAATCTTTTTTGTGGATGTTTTTTTATTACTTTAAAAATTGTTGTCCCAAACAAGTTTTATACAGGGTCCTGCAACAGTACGTCGGGCTTCTCTACAGCCTAAACTAAAAAAGTTAGGAGTTCCGTTCAAGTGCAGGTATCAGTTAAGAATAAAAGCGCATTTTAGGAAAATAATGTGGTATGTACAGGGTGGCCCAAAAAATTGTGGCAAACAAAATTCACTTTTTTTTAAATGTAACATACTGTATATTTTTGCATCTAGGGAACCTCCTTAAGCATCTTTATTTATTCCTAAAATATTTCAGCTTTTAAATTATTAGTTTTGTAGCAATAAATTATTTTAAAAAAATTATTGAATTTTCATGACTCCACTTAAACACATATCAGCACCATAAATACAAATTTTATGTCAATATTCGATATGATTCTTATTGTAGAAGACTGTTGGATGCTCTAACCTGGTTTTTGTGGTTTAATCTTATACAGAGTGTTCAAATTTATTTTTTTAATTTAAGAAAATCAATGCTATTTTTCTCAATTTTTTAAATGGAACACCCTGTATATTTATTATGCATTAAATGTAGAATTATTATACCAACATTTTTTGTTATACCAACATACTAGTTATCTTTAACCGTTCTGGAAATATTTATAATAATTACTAATTTATTTGTCTGAAAACCGTTTTATTTGGAAAATACTGATAAACACACCGAAAGTATTAATTATAAACTAAGGTAAATGTTCAAAATGCCTTCTGCTGGTTCTGAACTAGCATGAATTTTAAAGGTAATACTAATTTTAAAATTAACAATTTCTTAAATGAGGCAAAAAGCAAAAACATATTCACTGATTCACGCCTTGTAAAACATGCTGCACAATCGCTATATCCATGGAAACAATATCATACTTGCCGGATCCTATTAAAAACTAGTACGTGACATTTTGACTATTATTTTTTATTAAGCTTTTGTGTCAAAAACGATAATAAGAGTAATAATGAATTTTAGCAAAGATGAGCTTTTTGACATGATTTTTGTACTTGGAGAAAGTGAAAGAAACTGCTTTTTAGCTACTAGAAATTATGCTGCTCGATATCCTGACAGAAGACGCCCGGATGAAAAAAGTTTCAGAAGATTATTGGCAAGATTTGTTGAGACGGGAAATGTCGCATATCAAAAGCAAGAAAGAATAAAGCCTGTCACCAATGAAGGAAATGAGTTGGCCGTATTGTTGACGGTAATTGAGGATCCGCATATAAGTCAGGTAAACATCGGAAAAGCAGTAGATATGAGTGAAAGATCGGTCCAGAGAATTTTGAAAAAAATCGTTTCCACGGCTATCATATCCAGCTACACCAAGCCCTTTCTAATGAGGATTTTCAAAATCGTGTGCAATTTTGTACCTGGGCAAGAAATAAAATACAGGAGGATCCTTTATTTTTTAACTACGTTTTATTTACAGACGAAGCAACTTTTCATAACAATGGATGTGTAAATAGACATAACTTCCACTATTATTCTACTGAAAATCCTCATTTTATGCGTCAGACAGACTCCCAGCACAGGTGGTCAATCAATGTGTGGGCTGGAATTGTAGGGGTTACTATTATAGGTCCCTATTTTTTAATGGTCATCTTAATGGACAAATGTATTTACAGTTTTTACAAAACGAGTTACCCAGATTACTGGCAGAAATTAACCCACATGTTAGAGGCAGGATGTGGTTTCAACAAGACGGGGCACCAGCACATTTTTCACGCGATGTAAGGGACCATGTCAATGCAACTTTTGGACAGCAATGGATTGGTAGAAATGGACCTACCCATTGGGCAGCTAGATCTCCTGATTTAACAAAACTCGATTTTTTTTTATGGGGATACATAAAGGAAATTGTTTATAAAGATCCGCCCACCACTGCAATTGAAATGGAACAACGAATAAGGAATGCTTTTGCAACAGTAACACCACAAATATTAAGGGAAGTGAACAGATCTTTTGAGAGACGTGTCAATTTATGTTTAGAGCAAAACGGAAGGCATTTTGAACACTTATCTTAGTTTATGATTAATACTTTCGGTGTTTTTATCAGTATTTTCCAAATAAAACGGGTTTCAGACGAATAAATTAGTAATTATTATAAATATTTCCAGAACGGTTAAAGATAACTAGTAGGTTTGTATAACAAAAAATGTTGGTATAATAATTCTACATTTGACGCATAATAAATATACAGGGTGTGCCATTTAAAAAATTGAGAAAAATAGCATTGATTTTCTTAAATTAAAAAGTTAAATTTGAACACTCTGTATAAGAATAAACCACAAAAACCGGGTTAGAGCATCCGACAGTCTTCTACAAAAAGAATCATATCCAATATTGACATAAAATTTGTATTTATGGTGCTGGTATGTGTTTAAGTGGAGTCATGAAAATTCAACTATTTTTTTAAAATAATTTATTGCTACAAAACTAATAATTTCAAAGCTGAAATATTTCAGGAATAAATAAAGATGTTTAAGGAGGTTCCATAGATGCAAAAATATACAGTATGTTACATTTAAAAAAAAGTGAATTTTGTTTGCCACAATTTTTGGGCCACCCTGTACATACCACATTATTTTCCTAAAATGCGCTTTTATTCTTAACTGATACCTGCACTTGAACGGAACTCCTAACTCTTTTAGTTTAGGCTGTAGAGAAGCCCGACGTACTGTTGCAGGACCCTGTATATGTTAATTAATCTTATTCTTCGTACCGTATACTAAGGACGACAATAAATATACTAGCTATTCAGAACATACGATAGCTCTTATACAGGGTGTCCCAGAAGTAATGGGACATAGAGCAACAGCAGATTCCTTAGGTCGAAATAATGCAATTTACGTAAACTTGCCTTATAACAAAGTTAATAATAACTAAGATACAAAGGTTGTCAAACTTTTAATTTTGTTTTCGTTTTTTCGTAATAATTTCAACTAAATGACATAGCGGTACAAAATTGGGAACTTAGGGGTTCTTTGAGGAGAGAAATTCATTCGTCCATGTTTTTGATGTTGCTGGTAGAGGGCGCAGCTACGGCCTACCGCACTTGTTTAGATGGCATAACTTTAAGCTTACTATATTGTTCTATTTATTAAAAACAAAGTAACTATAATTCCCTCTGCGTCACAAATGTATACCTCATTTAGGTCTCTAGAAGCAACTGTTTTTGAAATAAACGCGCTTTAAAAGACTCTGCGATTATCCTATGGAAGATGGGTTTCGGCCAATTGTTTTCAAACTTTGCAAAGTAATAGTTTTTAACACGCTGATGAAAAGTCTCCACATGCACAAAACCCAAAAACCCCTCTAACCCCCCTTAAAAATCACCCTTAAAAGTTTCCAAATCCCCAGTGTCCTTTAAAGCTGATTTTGGGGGGTTAGAGGGGTTTCTGGGTTTTGTACCTGTGGAGATTTTTGATCAGCGTGTTAAAAACTATTACTTTGCAAAGTTGGAAAACAATTGGCTAAAACCCATTGTCCATTGGAGAATTGCGGGTTCCTTTAAAGTGCGTTTATCTCGAAAGCAGTTGCTTCTAGAGACTTAAATGAAGTATACCTTTTAGACGCAGAGAGGTTTATGGTAACTTCTTTTTTAATACACAGGTCAATATACTAAGCTTAAAAAAAGTTATGCCATCTAAAACAAGTGCGTTAGGCCGTTGCTGGCCCTAGACGAATTTGAATTTCTCGCCTCAAAGAACCCCCAAATCCTCAATTTTGCACCTCTATGTCTTTTAGCTAGGAAATTATTACGAAAAAACAAAATCAAAATTAAAAGTTTGACACCCTGTATCTTAAATCTTAGTTATTATCAACTTTGTGATAAGGCAAGTTTACGTTAAGGAATCTGCTGTTGCTCTGTGTCCCAATACTTTTGGGACACCCTGTATAGATCGAAGTTCTTCCCGGTGGAATACCCTGTGTAATTAAGGCATTGAAAGAGAGTCTCACATAATGTTGTATACGTATTTTTCGCCCAACCCGTATTAAAGCTTTTGTTTGTTTTAGGAAAACGTATCAGTGTCCAATGAAAATCGCATAACAATGATGCTGATTGCGGTTGTCGTTATGTTTTTAATATGCCAAACTCCTACTGCGTCATACCTAATTTACAGTAATTTTTTTACTCCTGTGACACAACGTCAAAAAAATATACAACACAGTAAGTTTTAAAGTCCAATAACTGAAGACCTGAAAGTACCCAAAGCTGTAAATAATTCTGTACAGTTTTCATTTGTGCGGGATGTTTTTGAGCGAGAAAAAGTTTATCACGTGGGAACCCGCTGAAAATTGCCCCCCAAAGTCCCAAGAATGAGTTTCCCGCTAATATCTGCTAAAATATGCGAACAAAAAAAAATGAAGATCACCTCGAAATCTACAAAAACGGTCCTTACCATTTTTTCGCAACACCAATATTTTTCGCAAAAATGGTCGCCGAAAAATCCATGACATTCCACACTGGATAGATGTGGCAGTAGTAGTTTCTTACTAAAAAATGCAGATAGACAAAACAATTTTTTATCAAAACGCAAGAAAGATGGTGAAGCAAATTTTCTGGAATCATTGAACACTTGCTAAGGTCTCATTATAAAAAAGAAATAATAATAAGAAACTATTGTTTCAAAAAATATCACTTAATTAATGAAAAACTCTCAAAATATTGTAAAAAAAAACTTACCGCTTTTTTTAATATTCTAGAAAAATCAGAATGGACCCAAACTCATATGCAATGATACGAGTAGGTACGAGTTTTCCCATTCCGATGAACATTGTTGCCCGAGAAATAGAACAATTCGTCCGCCCGCTTATAAGTGAATCCATGCATATATAGCGGCATTCTAGCGGTAAAGCGGCAGCTGAAACGAGGGGACTTTTGAGTCCCGTTATCTCGAAAACTATCGATTTTTCAAAAAAAAATATAAGAACCATTTTTGTAGATTACAAGGCGATCTTCATTTTTTCTCTAAACAAAAATTATCCAATTCGCATATTTTGGCAGATAATAGCGGAAAACGCATTTTTCGGGCCATGAGGGGCCATTTTCAGCCCTTTCCCACCTGTTAATGTTGACAAACTTTTTTTCGCTTGAAAGCATCCCCGAAGACCTAAGAATTGCAACACAAGGGAAAACTGTACAGACTTATTTACAGCTTTGTCCCTTCATTTACTGAACTAATGCAAATTCTTTAAAAAATAAAGTGTAATTTTTAACTTATCGGACCCAGGGCTGATTTTACTGAAATTAGCTATATTGAGTTGTTTTGGGGCTCTAATCATGAATCTGAAGTAAAATTTCGTCGAAAACGTTTAGTTTTTAGATTATATCACCCTACTTCGGACTTAACCTTAAAAATACACAAACTGTCCTAAAATTCCTCCTTCTTAATCATGGTCACAGTCAAACTGAATGATTTAATAGTAGAACACCTTTTATTTTACAGAATAAACTAATTTACAAAATTATTTACTCATTAGTTTTACTAAAAAACACAAAAATTTTATTTTTATATTAAAAAAAATAACGAAATTATTTAGGGATTTTTAGACATGTAAGTTAGTACAACTGAAAGGCGCCAAATTAAAAATTTAAATTGTTTTTACCAGCATTAAATGTAAAAAAAAGAATAATTATCATCCTAAAAAGAATAATATTTATTTAAATAATAAATTGGAAAATCCTATAAAAAGTATATTTTGAACACAAACAAAATTAATGCCGTTAATGAAACCTCCATTTTTACACAATTCAAATTTAAAATATATTTTAATTGTTTTCCAAGTTGTACCACTGCCTAAAAATCTCTGGGTAATTTTACTGACTTTTTAAATGTAAAAATATGTTTCTTTTAATGGTGTTTTTTGTTAAAAATAACGACTAAAAAAGCATAAATATAAATGAATCCTAAAAAAAAAGTTATTTTCCTAACAAGTGTGCAAAGTGATACTTTTCCGTACGGGACTGCCGTTGCCCGAACGACGCGAAGCGGAGTTCGGGCAAGCAATCAAGTGCGGAAAAGTCACTTTGCGCAAGCGTTAGGAACAAAATTTTTCCTACGAGCGTCAGATAATACCAATATTAAAGGAATGATTATTTTTTAAATTATGTTTAATCTGAAAGAACTACTATAACATATTTATAAATGGGAATTATTTTTTGATAGCATTTACAACAAAAGAACAGTTATTAGCATATTGTAAATTAATTGCAGAACCTGTAATTTCATTTAGCGGGTGCCTTATGGAAGCGCTTATTGTACGGCTTGATAAAGGTTGACTTAGCTCAGGAGGGGAGTTGTTCAGGGTCAATATTTTATTTGAAATATCCTTTTTCTGATTTGTGGATTCATCAATGTAGCTCTCAGCTACAGCCGTTGATTTCCAGCCCCCAAGTCGCTTGACATTGGTAATTCCTTCTCCAGAATCCGCTAACATAGTCGCAGAGGATCGACGAAAACTATGTCAAGTGTACTCTTCTGGATTTTTTAATTTTAGGTATGCAGCAACTTCTGAAGGCATTTTACCTATTGAATTTATTCCCACACATTGCGTACTGCATGCTCCTTGTTTATACTGGACAAAAAAACGTTTGTGTGGGGTATGTGGTTTTCGCAAATTTGTATATTTACGGTACAATTGCAGATAAAGTCCGTTATTTGTTTCATCGGACACTACAAAGATTCTGGAAGTGTTATTTTTACTGTAAGAAATTTTCACCACTATCAAATTTTCATTATCCTGTAAGTCATCAATCATTATTTTTGTAAGTTCATCTCTCCTACAAGCACCGGCTAATCAAAAAATTGTAGCAACTTTTATTAGAAGGTAAATATTATCAGGTGCTTCTTTCATGAATCTTGAAACTTCTTCTCTGCTGAAAGTTTTTGATTTTTTTGGCCGGTATCCCACGTTTTGGTATTTAAGTAGTGATGTTAGCTTGAAATATGAACTTAAATCAAGGTTCCTTTTCACTTTGAGGACACATTTTAACATAGAGTACTTACTCCATAAAATATTAGGTTTATATGTTTTTTGCAAATCCGCAAAATAGGCCAAGTCTTTAATTCTTTTTGTCCCCTTTTGTGCAACTTTGCGCACTCAAATGCGTGCGGAAAAGTTGACTTTTCCGCACGCTCATAGGAAAAATATTTTTTACCATAGAGTCTTCCACTTTTGGTGGAATTAAGTAAAGAAGGAGGAATTTTAAGAAAGTTGGTGCAGTTTTGAGGTTAGGTCCGCGTGGTGCGTTATAAACAAACAGGTTCGATTGTTCTGTGTTTGTAAGTAAGTGGAAATACCACGTTGTCTAGTCAACGTGAAATTTCCGCTGAATTATTTTTTTTAACGTGTCTTATGGAAAAAGTTATACATGAGTGAAATATTCGACCAAATTTTACTTTAGATACGTAATCAGCGCCCCAAAAATAACCGTATACAAATTTAAAATCGGCCCTAGTAAAAAATTACCTAAATCATTTTTAAGGTTTTTCTTGGGCTTTATCTGGTAAAAATGTAATGTCCTTAATATCTCCTTAAATATTTTTTTGTTTTTTAGTTTTAGGAAACGTCTTCAACTTCCTCCTAACAGTAAACGCCTCCTGCAACTTTTTGCTTTACAGCATCATGTCGAAAAAATTCCGCAGCACCTTCAAACAGCTCTTTTTCGAGCGGAACAAGAACAAACGGCTCGACACCATTGCGCTGTCGTCCACCAAAAGCCATAATTCGCAAAAATTCAATCCGTACCATCACGGTATAAAACGGAACGCATCCGAGTACCATACCCCCAGAAATTTGGAGGTAAATATTTATTTTTTTAATAAGGGAAAATACGTTAACACCTACCAGCTAAGCGTGGGCATTGGAGTTGAAATTGACAGCTGATTGACAGAATTAAATGGCTTGAGCTTTTCATCTTCCGTGTTACATAACTGGTAATTTCATTTTGATATTACTAAAGTGTCGTGTTCAATAAAAAGGTCTCAATATGTTATTTTTGGATATCCTGTAAAAAATTTATAAAAAGTTGATCATAACCAAGGAAGTTTAAAGGTGTATGGAAGCCCAATACTGTAGAACAAAATTGTCCAGGCGTGCAGGGCAGCGGGAATCGGGGTATTGGCCCCGCGGATTTTGCGCAATGAATAGTAGGTCAGATCCGGACTTTCATAATTCTTTGTTACTATCTATAAAGTTGACATCATCAAATGTCAAATTCAAGCATTCACTGTTTTTTTTTATTTTTTGCACAAAATTGTTGGTTATTAAACGATTCTACCATAGAATATTTAAAATTATTGTGTAATATTGGATTTTATGTCATCTGATATAATATGGAAAGAATAGATGGCGCCACTTTACAGCCTTCTATTTAAATGGTGGATATTTTTGGGGGTTTTGTATTTTTACCAAAAATCTTAGTAAATAAATAAAAACACGATTTTTTAAAAATAAATTTCAAACATTGTATGATAGTTTCATGTACTTATCACCAATTTTGTGATAAAAAAGGACAAGATAGTGTAAATGAGTTTAATTTTATCCTAAGATTGTAGTTGTACATTAAAAAGTGAAAATTTTTATAACTGCTTTTTAGGCATATACTTTTTACTAATAACAAACATTTATGAGACAGAATAACAGTGGTTAATAATGTTTAGTAACCTTTGGTACCTAGGTATCCATTGTAACAGTAAATATTATGTGTCTACAGTATGTCGAGCTTAAAAAGTTGATAATGTAAATTTAAGAAACCAAAAATCTAATTTCTTTCTAAACAAATACAGAAAATGCAAAAAGGAACTTTAACATAAAATTGTACTTTCTTTTATTCAATTAGAGGGATCTGTATAAATTAAAATTTGCCTGGTCTGCCCAGTAATTAATAATTTTGATCCTTTAAAAAAATGTACTAAATTATTAAATGAAATAAAAGTACCTAAATGTAAACCTTATTTCTTTTTAATAATCCACAGAAATACAAAAACATTGTGAAAATCATCTAAAAGATAGTTAAGATTGCCTCACTTTTCTCACTGCTATTTCCTATGAAATTTTTATTTTCTATAATTCATAATTGATTTATTATTATTTATTCGGTTACCTAACGTTACGTCTCATAAGGAGCGCCTAATTTAAATATAAGAAATACTTACCCAAAGTAAAAAATGCCGGGTATGTTACCCTTAGATTTGCAAGACAAAACCATACAACCTCTAGTCAATTTGTTACGATATTATAAGTAACAAACAATAAACACAAAATTATAGTCACAATTAAATAAACACTAATCACTAAAATAAGAAGGTTTTTATCAATCCAAAAAACTTCTGCAACCACAAAATATAATCACACAAAGCAAAACAATCGAAACTAATACGGCTCTCATAAAAGTATAATGTGTTGCCTAACTACACACTGATTTATCAGTGTGTAAATAGGCAACACATTAAATTATTTCGTGGAATTTCGTTATTATGCAAAATCGGCGGGGCCAACTCTGACAGTTATTTTCATTCTGGGCTGGACATTTTTTGATCGAATGGGCCATAGCATTGGGCTTCCATACACCTTTAAACTTCCTTGATCATAACTAAGATAGGTGCAAAGTGTCAAACTTTTTATTTTGTTTTCGTAATAATTCTTAAACTAAATGACAGCGGTACAAAATTATGGATCTGGGGGTTCTTTGAGACAAGAAATTCAAGTTCGTCCATGCTTTTGATGTTGCTAGTAAAGGGCGCCAGCTACGGCCTACCCCACTTGTTTTAGATGGCATAACTTTTTTTAGACTTAGTATATTGACCTGTTTATTAAAAAAAAAGTTAGGTCTCTCGGAGCAACTGTTTTCGAGATAAACGCACTTTAAGGGATGTCCCACAACTTGCCTTTGGAAAATTGGTTTCGGCCAATTGTTTTCAGACTTTGCAAATTAAAAGTTCTTAACATACTGATCAAAAGTCTCCACGGGCGCAAAACATGAAAACTCCCCTAACCCCCAAAATCACCCTCAAAGGTCCCCAAATTCTCAGTAACCTTTGAGAGTGATTTTGGGGGGTTGGAGAAGTTTTCGAGGTGTGTGCCCCTGGAGACTGTTGCGTGTTGAGAACTATCACTATAAAAAGTGCTTGCGCCGCGCTTGTTTGCCTACCCTGTATATTGGGTATTGCTCTTACCGTTCAGTTCAGCACCATTTTTATTGCTAAAATATTAAAGCAAATTTTATGACTTTTTATTGAACACCCTCTATAACTAACGTTTTTTTGCTCTTTTATACAGTGTGTAACAGAAACATAAACTCTTTAAATAGTGTTAACAAAGTTTATACACCGAGGACTGAACAGGATTTTCCTTGTAATTAAAAAAAAATTAAAATAGCCTTCTTGTATGTTTTTTCCGTAGGATTACAAAGAACACTAAAGAAATTAATTTGAATTAAAACAAAAGAAATATGACATAAAATTAACAATTTCTTAATGCGACCCTTTATTTATTAATTCCTTTTTAAGGTAGTTCACACGCAACAATCCTAGACAAAATTATTGCCTTATACAGGGTGGCCAATATATAACTGACTGATTTGAATTGCGCGCCATTTTTGATACAGGCATATCAGTAGGTGGCGCCGTAGTGATTGTTTAAAGCACATGTGTACAATTCATCATGGAGCGCTACACGATCCCACAACGCGTCCTTATTGTTAAAACGTTTTACTTAAATAATGAGTCGATTGTTGCAACTATTCGGAATCTACGACGAGATTTCGGTCAAAATAATGTGCCCAGTGTCAACACCATTCGTCAGTTGGTGCGCAAATTTGAACAAACAGGTGAGGTTAAAGAACTGCCAAGGTCGGGCCGTGTTCGAACTGTTCGTACTCCGGAAAATATCGAGAGAGTTCGTGAAAGTGTAGTGGAGCGCCCTGAGACATCTACCAGACATCGTTCTCAAGAACTGGGTATTCGTCACACATCATTAGGCACTATTTTACATAAAGACTTGCATTTGCGGCCATACAAAATTCAGTTAACCCAAGAACTACAGCCTAGAGACCATGAAAGTCATGCAATATTGCAGCTTAATACCCAAAATAACGATTTTTACCGACAAATGATAATGAGCGATGAAGCCCACTTCGATATGAACGGATTTGTTAATAAGCAGAATTGTCGTATCTGGGCATTGGAGAACCCTCGTGTCATCCATCAACGACCACTACATCCTCGTCGAGTCACAGTTTGGTGCGGTGTTTGGTATGGAGGTGTCATTGGACCTTACTTTTTTGAAGACAATGCAGGTAATTCTCTTACTGTCACTGGCAAACGATACCGTGAAATGCTGCAAATTTTCTGGCTCCTCAAATCCAACAATTTAACCTGCAAAACATGTGGTTCCAGCAGGACGGAGCAACTTGTCACACAGCTAGGGAAACAATGAATCTTTTACGAACAATATTTCCGGAACGTTTAATTTCTCGATTTGGTGATTTCAGCTGGCCACCAAGGTCACCGGATTTAACGGCTCCTGACTTCTTTTTATGGGGATTTTTGAAAAATAAGGTTTATGCCAACAAACCAAATACTGATATACTACAGAAGCCATTGAAAATATTCCTCCTGAAACCTACCAAAAAGTGATGGAAAATGTAGTCAAGAGGGCTCAGGTTTGCGCGGCTTCTAGAGGCGGACATTTGTCTGATATTATTTTTCATACATAATTTCTAAGTTTCAATAAAATATTAAAATAAAAAAAATCTACATATTTTATTTCATTTCACAAATATTCAGGAAACAAACCAGTCAGTTACATATCGGCCACCCTGTAGTAAGTAGCCTGGCCCGTCTCTTGTATCTTCGTCTATTCCATGCCATCCGCGCCGAACTCGCCCATCTCTATCTTTCTCTAACAAAAATTTTTTGTTGAACGGGCCGGGACTTATATCAGTATGGATCATTATATTTTTTCTATTTTAGGTTAATTCGTGATGCAGTATTTTGAATGCAGCAAAAAGTTAGCTCTGTTTCAAATAAAATCGAATACGATTTACCAAAAGTTAGAGGTGGAAATTATTATTTTAGTAGGAGACTGTACACACAACACATGAGGTCTGTTCGTTATTCAGTAAAAGTTTACACTATTTTACACTTTTTGGTTCCACCTAGTCCTAAAATACAATAGGTTTCTTTTAACAAAACGGTCAAAAAATTTAGGGCTTTTTTTAATTTTCTAATATTTTGATTTATATTGCTTTAGTTAAAAAAAAATCGTAAGAACCGTTTTCGAGATATTTCGAAATGAATGCATGGCTTTCATATATAACAGATATCGACAATTTTAATTACGTACAATCAGACTTCAAAAAAAAATCAGTTACACAAAAGACACTTTAATTAAGAGTCCATTCGCGCCGCGAAAATTGGATCCGATTTGGGGTTCGGGGCATAATGTTTTTCTCAAAAACGGTATAAGTTATCGATAATTTTTAAAAACTATATGAAAGCCAACACTTAAATCTAGGCTTCTGCTGTAATAGTTATAGATTATTTCCTTACCTTTAAAATGGTGTATAATTAATGTCATTTAAGTGAAAAATAGTGACCGAAAAACGTTATCTCCTGTAAGCTTGCAATCGGAAACAACATCTTATCGATACCTCGAATTTAGAAGAACCTAAATAAAATATAATATTTTTAATGAGGCTATATAGTGGAGTAAAATTTGGAAGAAAAGTCGCTTAGTTATCGAGAAAAAAAAAACCGGCGTAGAACCAAACCAGACTTAGTGGTATTCTTTAATAAGGTAATCGTGTACACGAAATCACTTTTTACGACATTTTTTAGTGGTCGAGAGATTTTTTATTTCGAAAAAACCCAAAAAAAATCGGATTTCAATAAAACACGTATTTTAAGTTCTCCACTGCTATATCTTTAATAATATTCATGCTATCAAGTTAAATTCTTTTTTAGATTAAAGTAGACACAAAAGCGCTTCAAAAACGTCCCACTTGAAGCTGATATTTTTTTGTTAAATTTTTAAAATAGTACGAAACTCAAAATTCTTATTTTTAGTAGCGGTATTTTAGGCAATCGAGAAAAAAGTTTATTATTGAAAATTTATACATACATGCTGCGTACAAATTGTAGCTAATGTTTAAAAAAAGTTTTTAAAACAAAAATTTTTTAGATTCCTTTTATAGTATTGAGTCAGTGATATTTTTTTAACGGCCAAAGTCATATTTTTGCGCGCTTGGCTTAGCGAGCCGGCCGACTACAAAGATCTTACGGTCCGGTGGAAGTGTAGTAGGTAGTTAAAGTTGTATCAACAGGTTTAAACGCAGATCTAAGGGCTGCTTAAGTTGTTTAGAAAAGAAAAAAATAAATATTCAAAACAGGTGGGTAGATTTTTAAACCCATACAAAAATATCAATCATTGTTATTAATTACCCACCTAATTAGTAGGTTTATTAAACTTTTTTATTGGTTGCTGGTAAAGAAAACCACCCACGGGATTCGTTATTTTTTTGATTATACATTCAAAACTTCATTATTTTTTAAACATTTTTAGCAACAAAAAATTGCGAATGCTTTATGTCTTTTAATTAAATTTGAGAAATATAGTACATACATTAAATATAAACTAGGGCTTCGTTAAACGTTTTTTTAAACAGGAATATATAATTCTTTTTTTCCATATAAAGAGATGATACGATGCTATTCTTTGACATGTCTGAATGCTGCTTGAATAAGCAATGTTGCCAGACTTTTTGTAATAATTTGTTATTATTGAAGGTTGTTTTTTATATAAAAACTAACCAGAACTAACAAACAACAACTTTCAAACTATGATCCAGTTCTGGTTAGTTCCGGTGAGGTTTTTCTCGTTAAATTGTATTTTTTTTTATTATAAATGCGCCGTTCTGGTCGGTCATGATTAGTGCTGGTTAGTTAAAGCGGCTTTTTATTTTCCCTAATTATATTTGTAACTGGCTTGAAATTCAAATATTTTTGATTTAATGAAAATTATCTTTATGGTAACAGCAAAGTTTTTATTATGAATTAATAATATTTCCGTTTAGCAACACTGTAAACGTCTTGAAGCGATGCATGAATTTATTACATGTAAATCGTAAATAGTTAAAATAAAATGTCAAATAATGACCAATTTTTAGAATTTTTATTGCGCTTTTCTTGGTAAAAACCACATCATCCGCTTTTTTTGCCTTAAATAATAATACTTAAAGAATATTTTACATTGCAAATTTAAAAATCGTCCAATTCCGTGTAAGTAGTTATTTAGGCGCTTCATTAGTAGCATTTTACGTAAATTTAATCCATTTCTGCCTTAAAATCTTTAATAATGATATTGCAGGAACGAAATTTACACTCCTTACAACATTTTAGTCCTTCTTTCACACAAGTACATGTTGGAAATTCAATTTTGGGTTGACATAAAGCCATTGCACTACGTATTATGGCAGCAGCTCTTAATAAAGTTTAAATTTTGGACATTTCTTTAGGAAGTAAAAGATCTATCTGAACATCACTACCAATACTCGCAGAAAAGGTAGATATTGTCGAACTATTTTCGGGTAGGTTCGGAAACCGTTTTTCCTATTTTTGTGCGATTTTATGTTTCTTTCAGAGATGTAGTGGCTGTAACATAATTTATATTTCTTATCAAACGCAAATAAATCTTTATTGCCACGTAATTTAGATATCATATTAATGTCGTTTCTATTCCTGTCAGCTTTATTACTTTTTTGATAGGTAGCTTTTCTACTACCTAAAAAGATTCAGTACTATGTAAAAAAATAAATACCCTAAACATGATTTATAAGGATAAAATTGAAATTCGTATTTTGTTTCAGTACAAAATATAAATCAATATAAAGGTACGAACTATACTATGTAGGTACATAATAATATTTAAATTACTTGTTTAAACAGATTTTTTATTTAACTTTTTCTTTTTATTTTTACTATTGTTGCAAAAAAACACATTTTCCTAATATTAAAAGTATCGCATTTATTTGAAGGACCGGCGCCACTGTCTGATTGCAAATTATGATAATAGTTTTGAGAATCTGTGTAAGATTTACGACAGTCTTTATAATATTTTATTTTCATTTCGCCATTTAAAATAACATTTTTTTAACAGAATTTCTTTTGCTAGATTGTCCTGCCTTTTTCAGCAATTGATAGTAATGATAACAACCCTTGTATTCTAGGTCTTTGTAAAACAGATTTGTATCCATCATACACAATTTTTTTACAATTAATTCGCTTCATTGTTTTAAAATTCTAAATACATACAGCACACTCTAAATTTCGACAACCACCACTACTAATGTATTACTACGCACGCTATCCGCATGCGGGGCTATTGGGTCCCGATAATACTTTTTACGTCTGAAAAAAAAATCGCTGTTGCCAAACGATAAGCTCTAGGAAAAAATTTTTTTTCAAAAACTTTTGTTATTAATTGGCTATATTTTCTTCGCTGCATGTATGAAAAATTTTTAAAAATAAAAAAGTTTATCGATTGGTGAAAATTTCAATACAAAAAATATATATTTTTAGTTTATCTAATTTTTAAAGGCATGAAAGTGCAAGTTGTGCCCAAACAGTTCATAAGGTTAAAAGCGCTACAGTTTGAGCTTTAATTTGACACAAAAAATTTTTTGGTATCTTTGATAGTTTTAAAGTTATGGCGGTGGAAACGGAAAAAATATATTTTTTTTAATTTAAAAAAATCACTTTTTATTAATTTAAAAAGTTTGAGACCACAAAAAAATGTCGTAAAATACGATTTCATGTGCCCGGTGACATACTCAAAGGAACCTAACTGGTTTGACCTGGTTCTACGCCAAAAAAAAACGACACGATAGACTCACGAAATCACTCCGCTAATACGAAAATTGTGGTGGTGGGAGTTTGTTAGTCTCCGCGTCCTTTCGCCCGACCCCTAAGTGTAGCATAAATGCACTCTTAATTCTATATTTTAATTTTATTTATTTCTTAACAAAAGCCGTTTTACGAGTGGGCTATTTTACTTTTTCTTTAATACGAGAAGAAGCCAGATGTTGGATTGTTTATTTCCCGCTAAATGATCCTTTACTTTGGATTTCGTGACAACATATTTTGTCCTAGGAAAAAAATTGTTAATATTTCCGTTACACACTGTCATTGGCGTAGCTAGGATTTTTTGTAGGGGGGGCACTGCTCTGGTGCGCAGGAAGGGTATTACCGAAGGAGAATATTCTTTTAGAAACGGCCATTTTGAACTCCTAAAAATATTTTTATAATACGTATCAAATGATATTTCTTTTTTCACTATTATCAGAAATAGTTTTTTTCCTTGCAATTGAGTATAGACAACCAATCAAACATGAATGAAATTTCTCATGGTCTTAATAATGTTAACACTGGAAAATTAAATTGACAGTAGTTATTTTTGTAACAAGTATCTAAAATCAAGTTTTTTTGGGACAAATCGTTGCTGTTGTTGCTGGAATATCAGTCCCAAAAAACTGATTTAAGTACGTATTTTGGAGCGAATACAAAATAGTATATTATTTTATAAGGAGGAAAAGTATTTAATAGAAAGCAAGCCATGAAAAGTAACTTTTTCTCCAAATAAAATATGCTGTTTTTTCTTTAAACGTCGACAAATTAATGGAGAAACATCTCATTTTAATAGTAACAATTATTAAAAATAGGTGGATTCGAAAGATCGCAAGGCGGCTTAGAGCGGTGTCGGTGATTAGTTGCTATAGTAATGTAACATAAAGCTGCCAGTGCACACTGTCACCAATATATTTTTTTTAGTTTCGTCTCCGATTGCGTTTTAATTCCGTATTGATAAGCCGTTATTGAGTAAGTACATTTCATATTAAATTGAGTTAAAAATACAACTTTTAGTTTTGTATTTAGTTTAATAAATATTGAGTTGTTGACTCTTATTTTGTTGTTTGTCTGTATCTATGTTGTGCCGGCGAAAAAGTAAAAAGTAAAGCTTCGGCGGAGGAAAAAATGAAACTTCGAGGTCGCCTACACAGTCAAGCAGTAATGACGGATTTACTGACGTTTGAAGAAAAGAATTTTTTGATTAATTGTCACTTTATTTTATTTATATGTTTATTTTAATTTCATCGTTTTTTTCTGGGTTGTGCACTAAATATTCTAGGGGGAGGAGAGGCGTGATCACCCCTGCCCCATCTTAACTACGCCAACGGTACACTGTTGTATGATTTTTGATTCTTAGGCAAATTTAATAATTTTTTATGCAAATCATTAAAGCGCTTTTAGACGGTTGATTATCATCATCATGAATGTTATTATAATTTATGAAGCCATTTTAAACAATACATATATTTGAACTACAAAGCACCCACACAACACAAAATATTAACAGCTATTTAATTTATATAAATTTAATTTGTTTTAGACTACAAGTTTGACTAGTATCCCGAGATCAAAATCATTGTTGACTCGTCCAGTCGGAAAGGCCAAATCTACCGATTTAGTTGTATAAAATGCGGTTATGAAATTTTCGTTTTTGCTCTAAACAACGGAACATTTTTAAGCAAACAAAGCAAAAAAGTGTAATTTTGGAATGTAGTCAGGATTCTGCTACTTGTGGCTCAGCTATCTAGCCACCAACTTGCGTAAATATTCCAGTTGTATATGTATAATTCAGCAGTGGTGCGTTAAAAAAAGAAGAACTTCCTTGGTGTTCCCTTAAAGGTGTTAGTGTTATGGAAACTTCTTAGGTGTTTGCTTTTCCAGACACTGAGGCATCAACCAGTAGAAATATATTTACTACGTTTTTTATGGTATTAACAATGCACATTCTTTAGTTGTTAGAAAACACAAACTAAAGTGAGCAAAATTTTTATATTGTTACAAGAGCCCTACTAAAAAGCAACCCTGTATATATGTATTTAGAAATAGGTTAAACAATAAAGTGTATTTTGTAAAATTGGCTTTTATTTGTCTGTTTAAAAAATATTTTGAATTATTTAACGAAATGACATTAAAATAAATAATAAAATGCTCAAGTTCAGTCCTCATTTGTAAATAAATAATTATTAATAAATAACAAGATTAACGTACTAACTAATTTACTGGTCGTTGTTTGCCAGACCGCATTCTAAACGCCCTTTCATATTTTTTCACATTGGCAACACTGTGCGTAAATAACCATTGCAATCAACGACACGACACGTCAAGACCCGAAAAAAAATTGAGCGCTGCGCTGGTTCTACAGGGTGCCACAGATTCAAGTGCATGCATGGGGATCTCGGAAACCGTATGAGATACGAGGTCGGTTATATTATGGCAAAGTTGTGTATTTGCGTAACTAACCATGTCCATTTTAGAAAGTGGCAAAATTCCGAGTACTTCCGGAGATATCTGGGAAAAACCGAAATTTGCCGATTTCGTTTTTATTTTTTTCTGACGTTATTTAAAGAGATATGGAAAAACAAAAGACACTTTCTCATGGCCACTTTTTAAGCTCTACAAAACAGCGATGAGAGATTTGTCCGTACGACGTTTCGTTTTCGTTAAACCATCATCAACTCTATCTTTTTAAATACGGACCCGGGTTTTTTATTTAAGTTTTTTAAACCCCTTATTATCCCAATTACAAAAATGTATAAAACTTAATATTTATTAACACATATGGAACGCCCCTATAAGAAATGAAGTACGTTCCATGTCTAACTCATTGTCTCTTATGGAAAATATGTTTATTTAACAGAAAAATATTAGGTGTTATACATCGTTGAAATTGGGATTATAACTACTTCAAAAAAATGCAATAAACAATTTAGTGTCGTATTTAAAAAAATAAAGTTGATGATGGTTTAACGAAAACGAAACGTCGTACGGGAAATATCTCAACGCTGTTTTGTGAAGCTTAAAAAGTGGCCATGTAAAAACGTCCTTTGTTTTTCCCTATCTCTTTAAATAACGTCAGAAAAAAATAAAAACGAAATCGGCAAATTTCAGTTTTTTCCGGATATCTCCAGAAGTACTCGGAATTTTACAACTTTCAAAACGGCATGTTGTTAGGCACCTAAATGCGCAACTTTGCCATAATTTAACCGACTTCATATCTCTTACGGTTTCTGAGATCCCCATGCATGCACTCGAATCTGTGGCACCCTGTATAGTATACAGAGTGTTATTGGTTTTAAAAGCAGTTTTGCGTAAACTTGAGGATTCAGATATAGTCATTGTCAAGTAAGTGCAGTTAGATTCATCAATGACACAGGTCCTGGCGTATTTTTTTCGTTGAACACCAATCAGCAAATAATCGAGAAAACCCCGAAAACTGGCACGTTACATTTACCGGCAGAAACCTGCTACCACGAAATATTTGGTCTATGACTATACAGGGTTTCCTGATATGGTCGTCCTCCGGCGATATCTCGAGAACCCTTCATCGCATAGCTTTCGGAAAAAATATTTATAGCAAAATCGTCCTCGAGAAAATGCTGAAAATGATTTTCAAGTTTCTAATTCTGTCGCTAGAGGGCATAAAACTAAGAACAAAATTAAAAACAGGAATTATTTAAAAATATGAAATATTACCTTATGTCGTTGATAGCTTTCCCACAAACTATGTAAAATAAGGAAACTTTTTTCTTTTAAGCGTTTTTCCATAACCTGTTAAATATAGGGAGGGGGGAGGAGCGAATGTACATTTAAAAATTGAATAACTTTGTTTTGGCCTAATCGATTTTAGTAAACTAGGTTTTATTTGAAAGAGCTTTTACCAGGGCTTAAGATAAAATATTGGTATAATAAATTTATTTTTTTGTTTTATCGCCAAAGACCGATTTGTGTCAAAGTTATAAATTTTGTCATTTTTTTCGAAAAATTTAACTACAATGGTATTATTATTATTATTATTATAAGCCCATTAGAAAGAGCATAAGTAAGTAAAGCAACTGGTGAAAACCGCATTGTGATATCTTAATTCGTTTTTGAGTTATTGCCGAAAAACTCGTATTCTTACCTATTTTAAGCTGTCAGATAAACAATGCGGCGTTTTTATCAAGAGTCACATGACAACAAAAACCATTTGTTTGTCTGCGAATATTAAGTAATATTCACTTCAATCACCTTATTATTTGTTTATTATCAATTTAATCACAGCAGTCATAGGTACACGGCTCGGGGATGATAATAGCTGATTATTATCTACGGGCTTTGGCTAATTGTATCTTCATTGTGCTGGAATAGAAGGCACATTTCCAATTCCTCTTAAACGGGTTGTCAAACTTCTAAACGCTTTTTTAATTATAATTTTAATTAATATGGCATATTTTAAAATAATCCGTGTTTTTAATGTTGTTCTTAGTTTTACGCCCTCTAGCGGAAAAGTTAGAAACTTAAAAATAATTTCCAGCAATTTCTTGAGGCCGATTTTACCATAAATATTTTGTTTTTGAAAGATATGCGATGAAGGGTTCTCGAGATATTGCCGGAGGACGACCTTATCAGGACACCCTGTATAAACTATAAGAGATACAAAAAATTTCATAAAACAAAAAAGAGAGCTTTTTAAATGGTCTATAAAAAAGTTATATAAACATTTTTGATAAGATAAATAATAAAGGAGGTATAAATGAAAATGTAATTTTGATAAAAAAATTCAGTCCAAAATGAAGATCACCTTGAAATCTACAATAAACGGCCGTCGAAAAATCCATAACATTTTACACTGGATACGGCTAAAAATGCAGATGGGAAAAACAATTTTTTATCAAAACGCAAGAAAGATGGTGATTTTTTGGAATCATTGAACACTTGCTAAGGTCTCATTATAAAAGGAAACGTTAATAAAAAAACATTTTTTCAAAAAAATATTAATAAATTAAGGGGGTACTGACAAAATATTGTGAAAAAAAAACTTTGCTTTTTTTAATATTCTAAAAAATCAGAATGGACCCAAACTCACACGCAATGATAGGTACGGGTTTTCCCATTCCGATAAACTTTGAATGATTAAAAAAATGTACATTATTGCCCGATTAATGAAACAATTCGTCCGCCTGTTTATAAGTGAATCCATGAAGATAGCGGCATTTTAGCGGTGGAGCAGCAGCTGAAATAAGGGGACTCTTGGGCCCCGTTACCTCGAACACTATCGATTTTTCGAAACAAATTATAAGGACCATTTTTGTAGATCACAAAATGATCCTCATATTTTTGTCCAACCAAAATTCTCCAATTTGCATATTTTGGCAGATATTGGCGGGAAACCCATTTTTTGGGCCAATTTTCAGCCCTTTCCCACCTGTTAATGTTGACAAACTTTTTTTCGCTCGAAAGCATCTCCGAAGACCTAAGAATTGCGACACAAGGGAAATCTGTACAGATTTATTTACAGCTTTGTCTCTTTATTTACTGGACTACTAGTCCAAAACTAGTCCACTTTTCTCTCATATTTTTGTACCATATTGTATACCTACACACTTTTAATAACAACACGAAATAAAACAAAAAATTTAATTCAACTGTAAATTTATTTCATAATCTCAATTCTACCAACAATTCTAACACTTTAGTAACTTAAATTTCCTAAAACAGATTAAATAAATGCAAAAAATGCTGAGATTTGTATAAAACTTTTTAACAAATACGAAAAATATCATTAAAAAATCACATACTTTGTATACAAAAGTTTTGGTGTAAATAATCAGATAAAAAAAAAATTAATCCAAAGATTACTACTAACAAACGATAGTCGTATCGCAGTTATAACTGTAAATAAATAATATTAAAATTTCTTAAAATTTTATATTAAAATTGATTTAATTTTTGAGTATTTTTTAAGATTACTTTTAACTTGAAAACGGTAGAAAACTTTCACCGAAACGTAGAAAAGAATTTTGATTTTTTTCTCGACATATATAAATATTCCTGAAAGTTTTTTAATTAATGTCCGCAAATATCTTTTTTTATACAGGGTGTCCCAGAATATGTGGGCAATCTTTCGAAATCTAATAGAAAACCTTAAAATATTATGACAAGTTCTCATAAACTTTTTTCCTATGACCCTTCCCTGCGGAGATACAGGTACATAACGGACGCCCCTGGAAATGGTTTTTTTTTTAATAACTCTTAAAATACTAGGCGTAATTTAATATTTTTTTAATATGATGGTTACTAGATGAGTCTTTTTAAAATGAAGCCATCAAATTCTATTTGGCTCTTTAGTTTACCAGGGACGGACTATCTTTGACAAAACAATAGCAATTTTTTTAACACCCTGTATGATAAAGGCTTAACAATATTATTTTTGGATAGCCTTAACCTTAAACTAAAAAAAAATGGTATTCTTGATTGACATCAATAAAATCAACTGTTTACAAGAAATAAAATATCATGTTTGGTATTTTTGTTACATTATACAGGGTGTTTTCTAATTATACGTCCATATTTAAGAAGGCAATTTTTGGGTTCATTTTAAGAAGAAAACTTTATATGAACGTAGGTTCTAAACCTCTTAACTTTTACGATACAGGGTGGTAAAATTTTAATATCTGTAATACCCCTTTAGATAGTTTAATGAAATTTGGCATACATGTACTATGTATCAAGAAGCATTTTTTAGTGTACCACATTTTTTTTATTTCCACCAATGGCGTTCATAAAAAATTTGACCATTTTGGCAAATACAAAAAAATGTAGTACACTAAAAAATGCTTCTTGATACAAAGTACATGTATGCCAAATTTCATTAAAATATCTAAAGTGGTATTACAGATATTTATAATAAATTACTTATTTTTAAAAATTTTACCACCCAGTATTTCAAAAGTTAAGAGGTTTAGGACATACGTTTATATATAATTTTTGTTACGAATTACGTAACATCTTTAATTAGTTCAATAAGTTTATTAAATTTTTAAATTTTATTTTAATTCAACTAACGCCATCTGTCAAAGACTCACTTCATTGCTAACAGTAAGTATACTAGTATACTTGTTTTCATGTGTATTGGGGGATTCTTGGAAATACAATACAAAGGTTCTCCGCAAGATGGAGTTACCTATCTCATTTTTACTTTTCAGTCTAGAATTTACTAGAAACTACGCATTAAAAATATATAAAAGGCAGAACGCCTTCCAGATTGATTCATTCGTTCAGTATTACAGTTTACATAAAGATTTATTCATTCAAAGATTCATTGTTCAAGATTCATTATTCAAAGATTCATTATTCATTCGTTCAGTATTACAGTTTACATAAACTTATTCCTTTTAAGTTCAATAGGAATAAGTTATTTCATTATTATAAACGTTAAAATTCCAAGCCTTTGAGCAAACATTAAAAAATTTGTTAATTAATAGACAGTGTAGTGCAATAAAATTAGAAAGACTTTAAACATTTTTTACCGGATGTGACATTATTTAAATATTAGAGTAGTAACCTTTTAATATAGTTTTCTCCTGATAGTGACTCCGACAGTTTAGTACTTTGTTAATAAAACTAATTATTGTTGAACATTAGAGTTTTAATTTCACAAGTGCATTAAATACAAACGAAACAAACCCCTTTATGTACTGGTTTCCTCTTTAAACTGGCACATAAATTTGGTCAGACTTCGAACCGGATATTAAACCTAAACCTATGGACATAAAGACATAAATTGTGCATCAAAGCTAAGAGGAAGTGTCTTCATTTGTGCTCCAGATGTTCCAGAGTCCAGAGTGCAAGGATAGGGACTGCAGATAATCAGGCCAGAATTTTATTTTTAATTTATTTTTTGCTTTATTTTGTTACAAAACATAAATTATACATTTAGATTAATAGCAAATTTACGTTAAAGTTAGTTAATTAATAACATTTTAGTGCAGTTTGCATATAAAGTAGTAGATTCTAGGCATAAGACAAAAAATACCTAGTAGGTTTACTTCAAATTTAAAATAGCTTAAGATTTGTTTTATTAAACATGTCTGAGGACATTGATAAATTAAAAAGGCAAAGAGCCTATTACAAAGGCAGAATTACACATATTGATAATTTTCTAAAAGATTTATGTACAAAGAAAAATGTATCAAAAAATGAATTACTTGTAGCAGAAAATGATTTAAAAAAGGCTTTCGAGTCATTCGAAAGGGTACATGAGCAAATAGTTAGTGTAGGTGATGAGGAAGATATCACAAATCATGAAATTAAGTTTTCTAGTGTACATAGTAAATATTATAAAATATCTATTTGGTTAAAAGATGGTATTGATAATTTTATTACCTCAAATCTTGATCAGTCTCTTGATCAATCTAGTACTGTAATGCCAAAGGCTTCGAAACAGGCTGTTAATTTACTTAATTTAAATATTTCTCCTTTTTTGGGTGATTGTCAAAAATGGAATAGTTTTTATGATTTATTTTACAGTTTAATAGACCAAAATGAGTCAATTGATTCCGTACAAAAATTTTATTATCTAAAAAGTTTTTTGAGAAACGAACCATTATCTTTAATTGATGATTTACCTTTAACGAATACAAATTATACGGTTGCACTTGAAATTCTAAAAAAGAGATATGATAATCAAGTTACCATAATTCATGAGCATTTAAAGTCTTTATTAGAAACTGATTCTTTTTCAAAATGCGATGCTACAAATTTAAGAAAATTTTTAACACATGTTAAACAACATTTAAGTGCATTGAGAGCATTAAAACTACCTGTAGATAGTTGGGATATAATTTTGGAATATCTTCTTTCTAAAAAATTGGACTTTCAAACTTTAAAGGCCTATGAAATAGAAAAAGATCGTACAGTGTTGCCAAGTTTAAATAAATTTCTTGAGTTTTTGGAAAGAAGATGTTTAGCATTTGAAAGTTTGTCTCTAACAGTAGCTAATAACAAATTAAATTCTCCTAAGGATGATTCATCAAAAAAGGGCAAGGGCATAGGACTGCGTAGTCCCCATTTTACAAATTTGACAAATGTCAGTTCTGAAAAAGAAAAACACGATAGTTCATTAAAACCTTTAAAAAAATGTTTATACTGTAAAATGGAAGGACATGCTATATATGCTTGTTTTAAATTCAAAGCACTTACTGTTACCAAAAAGTGGGAATTTGTAAAATTACACAAATTATGTAAAAATTGTTTTTGCAATAATCATTCATTAAATGATTGCAAATTCAGTACATGTAAAACTTGCAATAAAAACATCATACATTGTTGCACGATCCTTCATATGACAAGGGTAATAATAAAAACAATATTGATTCACAAAAAGTCAAAGCGATACTGAAAACAATTCCATACAAAATTCATCAAATAGTAATATAAATAGTTTTATTAGCACAACTAATAAAACTAGAAGTTTGTTAGGAACTATAAAATTAAATGTAAGTTCAAAAATGGCAACAAAGTTCAGAACGTTCGTGCTCTTTTAGATAGTGGTAGCGAAAAAAGTTACGTTACTAATAGAATATTTCAAAAACTAAGTTGCGACTTCTTTAAAGAAAAATGATAATAAACAGTTTTGGAAACAGTAAAACCAGTTCAGATAAAATGGCTTATGTGACTTTAGAATCTAAAAATTCAGATTTTACACTAAATACAATTTGTGCTGTAGTAGAACAAATTACTTTACCTTTACCTTGTTTTACAGTAAATATGGATAAAATAAACATTCCTTCTAATTTTAGCTTAGCTGATGAGGAATTTTATAAAACTTCAGATATTGATATTTTAATCGGTATAGACATATACAATGATATTATTTTACAGGACTTGCATAGATTAGGTACAAATTTGCCTTGTTTACAAAATACCAAGTTTGGTTATGTTTTAACAGGAGTGGCTCCAGTTAAGTATGACAGTGGAAATTTAACAAGTAATTTGTCCGTTTCATTATTCACACAAAATAAAAGTATAGATGAATTAATTCCTAAATTTTGGCAATTAGAAGAAGTGACAAATAAAAAATTTTTAAGTTCTGAAGATAAACTTTGTGAAAAAATTTTTGATCAGACAACTGTTCGATTAAACGACGGTACATTTCAAGTTAATTTTCCTTTGATTGATGAAAACGCTTATCAAAAGTTAGGTAACTCATTTTATTTAGCAAAAAATAGATTTTTAAATTTAGAAAAACGTTTGCAAAAGAATAAAGATTTATTTCTTAATTACAAAAAATTTATTGATGAATACATAGATCTCGGACATGGCAAACATATTGAAAACTTTGATGAAACAAACAAAAATGACACTGAAACAAAAAAATTTTTACCTCATCATTGTGTGCTTAGGCCAGATAATGTTTCAACTAAGTTAAGAATTGTTTTTGACGCTTCGATGAAAACTAATTCAGGTTTTTCTTTAAACGATATTTGCTTAAAAGGATATACTGTGCAGCATGATCTTTTTGACATTCTTATTAGATTTCGCACCTTTAAGTATGTTATTACAACAGATATTGAAAAAATGTATCGTCAAATTAAATTAAATCCAAACCAGAGATTTTTGCAAAACATTTTATGGCGCGAAAGTCCTAATGAAAAATTGAAATGCATCGAGCTTCAAACCGTCACTTACGGTACTAATTCTGCTCCTTATCTTGCAACAAATTGTTTAGTTAAACTTGCTCAGTCTGAAAGCACTAAATTTCCACTTGCTTCAAAGTGCATTCTAGAGCAATCATATGTTGATGATTTATTATTTGGTCACAATAATAAAAATATGGCTATTCAAGCTGTCGACGAACTTATACAAATTTTTAATTCTGCAGGGATGAAACTCCATAAGTGGTGTTCAAATGATGCTTCACTACTTAGTTCAATTTCTTTCGACAAAAAACAAACCTTTGATGTTGAAATAAATCCAGAAAATTGTTCTAGTAAGGTTTTGGGATTTGTTTTTAATCCAGTTAAGGATTCGTTTAAAATTTTACTTCCATCTCAAACATTTTCACCACAAATCACTAAAAGACAAATTTTGTCTTGTATCGCACAGATGTTTGACCCATTGGGTTTAATTGGTCCAATTATAGTCATTGCAAAAATTATAATGCAAGAAATTTGGAAATGTAAAATTGACTGGGATGAGTCACCTCCTAAAGAAATTTTAGACCAGTGGCGTTCGTTTTTCCTTCAAATTCATTGTCTTTCAAAATTAGAGATCAGAAGATGGATTCTTTCTGATACTAATATTTTAAAAATCGAGTTGCATGGTTTTTCTGATTCTTCAGAAAAAGCTTATGGAGCCTGTCTTTACTTAAGAGTTTGTATAAAGATGAAAGAGTTTCTTGTCATTTAATATGTTCAAAATCACGCATCGCACCAATCAAGACTGTGTCAATTCCTCGCTTAGAGCTTTGTGGCGCTCTCTTACTATCTAGACTTACTCACAAAATTATGTCAATTCTTTCAATAAATATAAGTAACACATTTCTCTGGACAGATTCAAAGATTGTTCTTTCCTGGCTCAAATCACCTCCTTGTAAATGGACAAGTTTTGTAGCAAATAGGGTATCTGAGATACAGGAACTAACTTCAAATTATAATTGGTGTTATATTAACACAGATGAAAATCCTGCTGACATTATTTCCAGAGGTTTATTTCCACAAGAGATTGAAAAATGTCAACTTTGGTGGAATGGTCCTTCGAGATTGGTAGATTTCAATTTTAAATTTGAGGCCACAGATGTTTTCTTTGAAGAAAGTTTACCTGAATTAAAAAAAGTGTCTTGCAACATCAGTTCTGCAGAAGACAGTGTTGTAGATTGGTCTCGATTTTCAAAATTTTACAGGTTACAAAGGTCATTTGCATATATGCTTAGGTTTCTACATAATGCAAGATTTCCTCATCAAAAATATTCTGGAAATTTGTCAGTGGACGAATTAAAAACTTCATTAATAAAAATTCTAGAAATGATTCAGAAAGAAAACTTTTTTCTTGAAATTGAACAATTATCCAAAGGTCAAGAACTACTAAAACAAAGTAAGTTAAAATGTTTAAATCCTTTTTTATCTGATGATAAACTTCTTCGTGTAGGTGGACGCATAATGAATGCAGACATTAGTTATGATCAGAAGCATCAGATCATATTGCCTTCAAAAAATTATATTACCGAATTAATAATAAAACAAGAACACGTCAAGTTAGCCCACGCAGGTGCACACACTGTTCTTGCACATCTTCGATTAAGATATTGGCCAATTAACGGACTTAGAGAAATCAAGCGTGTTATAAAAAAATGTGTTGTTTGCTTCAGATTAAAGGCATCAACTTCACAGCAGTTAATGGGTAATTTTCCCTCAGATCGCATTACACCTTGCAGAGCATTTCTTAAAACTGGAATTGACTTTGGAGGTCCTTTAATTGTCAAAGAATCCAGATTACGCCATTCAGTGGAAACAAAGTGTTACATTGCTTTGTTTGTGTGTTTAGTAACAAAGGCTATACACATAGAACTTGTGTCAAGTTTATCAACTGAATCATTTTTACTTGCATTCAAAAGATTCATCTCAAGAAGAGGTCTTCCAACTGTAATGTACAGTGACAATGGTACAAATTTCCATGGTGCAAATAACCATTTACAGGACCTGTATACATTTTTTAAGTCCCAGAAAAATATTGAAGAAATAGAAAATTTTGCCGTTTCCAAAGAAATTAAGTGGAAGTTTATACCACCCAACAGCCCACACTGGGGAGGCTTGTGGAAGCCGGCATTAAAGCAACCAAAAATCACCTAAGAAGAATAATTGGTAACTCTATTTTGTCATTTGAAGAACTCACAACTGTTTTAGTTCAAATAGAAGCAATATTAAATTCAAGACCATTATGTCCTGTTTCAAATGATCCAACAGATCTTACTTGTTTGACACCAGGTCATTTCATAATTGGGGATTCACTAACAGCATTTCCTGAAAAAGATGTCTCAGACATTCCTACAAATCGCCTAACGTTTTGGAAAAAATGTTCCCAGATTCAGCAACACTTTTGGAAAAGATGGTCTTCGGAATATTTAAGTAGATTGCAAAATAGACCCAAGTGGACTGGTAATTCAGAAAATATAAAAGAAAATATGCTTGTCTTGATAAAGGATGAAAATCTACCACCTTTAAAGTGGCAACTAGCAAGAATAGTTAAAATATTTCCTGAAAGGATCAGAAAGTTAGAATGGTAGAATTACTAACAAAGGATGGAACATTCATCAGACCTATCACCAAATTATGTATTCTTCCAAATGAAAATTAAATTAAAATTTTCTTAACATTTTTACAATACATATTGTAGTAAAAAAGTATATGATTTGTTTTCATTTTCATTATATACATTTTTTATTCCGTTGAAGCAGAGCCTTCAACTGGGCCGGGAGTATGTTACGAATTACGTAACATCTTTAATTAGTTCAATAAGTTTATTAAATTTTTAAATTTTATTTTAATTCAACTAACGCCATCTGTCAAAGACTCACTTCATTGCTAACAGTAAGTATACTAGTATACTTGTTTTCATGTGTATTGGGGGATTCTTGGAAATACAATACAAAGGTTCTCCGCAAGATGGAGTTACCTATCTCATTTTTACTTTTCAGTCTAGAATTTACTAGAAACTACGCATTAAAAATATATAAAAGGCAGAACGCCTTCCAGATTGATTCATTCGTTCAGTATTACAGTTTACATAAAGATTTATTCATTCAAAGATTCATTGTTCAAGATTCATTATTCAAAGATTCATTATTCATTCGTTCAGTATTACAGTTTACATAAACTTATTCCTTTTAAGTTCAATAGGAATAAGTTATTTCATTATTATAAACGTTAAAATTCCAAGCCTTTGAGCAAACATTAAAAAATTTGTTAATTAATAGACAGTGTAGTGCAATAAAATTAGAAAGACTTTAAACATTTTTTACCGGATGTGACATTATTTAAATATTAGAGTAGTAACCTTTTAATATAGTTTTCTCCTGATAGTGACTGCGACAGTTTATTACTTTGTTAATAAAACTAATTATTGTTGAACATTAGAGTTTTAATTTCACAAGTGCATTAAATACAAACGAAACAAACCCCTTTATGTACTGGTTTCCTCTTTAAACTGGCACATAAATTTGGTCAGACTTCGAACCGGATATTAAACCTAAACCTATGGACATAAAGACATAAATTGTGCATCAAAGCTAAGAGGAAGTGTCTTCATTTGTGCTCCAGATGTTCCAGAGTCCAGTGTGCAAGGATAGGGACTGCAGATAATCAGGCCAGAATTTTATTTTTAATTTATTTTTTGCTTTATTTTGTTACAAAACATAAATTATACATTTAGATTAATAGCAAATTTACGTTAAAGTTAGTTAATTAATAACATTTTAGTGCAGTTTGCATATAAAGTAGTAGATTCTAGGCATAAGATAAAAAATACCTAGTAGGTTTACTTCAAATTTAAAATAGCTTAAGATTTGTTTTGTTAAACATGTCTGAGGACATTGATAAATTAAAAAGGCAAAGAGCCTATTACAAAGGCAGAATTACACATATTGATAATTTTCTAAAAGATTTATGTACAAAGAAAAATGTATCAAAAAATGAATTACTTGTAGCAGAAAATGATTTAAAAAAGGCTTTCGAGTCATTCGAAAGGGTACATGAGCAAATAGTTAGTGTAGGTGATGAGGTAGATATCACAAATCATGAAATTGAGTTTTCTAGTGTACATAGTAAATATTATAAAATATCTATTTGGTTAAAAGATGGTATTGATAATTTTATTACTTCAAATCTTGATCAGTCTCTTGATCAATCTAGTACTGTAATGCCAAAGGCTTCGAAACAGGCTGTTAATTTACCTAATTTAAATATTTCTCCTTTTTTGGGTGATTGTCAAAAATGGAATAGTTTTTATGATTTATTTTACAGTTTAATAGACCAAAATGAGTCAATTGATTCCGTACAAAAATTTTATTATCTAAAAAGTTTTTTGAGAAACGAACCATTATCTTTAATTGATGATTTACCTTTAACGAATACAAATTATACGGTTGCACTTGAAATTCTAAAAAAGAGATATGATAATCAAGTTACCATAATTCATGAGCATTTAAAGTCTTTATTAGAAACTGATTCTTTTTCAAAATGCGATGCTACAAATTTAAGAAAATTTTTAACACATGTTAAACAACATTTAAGTGCATTGAGAGCATTAAAACTACCTGTAGATAGTTGGGATATAATTTTGGAATATCTTCTTTCTAAAAATTGGACTTTCAAACTTTAAAGGCCTATGAAATAGAAAAAGATCGTACAGTGTTGCCAAGTTTAAATAAATTTCTTGAGTTTTTGGAAAGAAGATGTTTAGCATTTGAAAGTGTGTCTCTAACAGTAGCTAATAACAAATTAAATTCTCCTAAGGATGATTCATCAAAAAAGGGCAAGGGCATAGGACTGCGTAGTCCCCATTTTACAAATTTGACAAATGTCAGTTCTGAAAAAGAAAAACACGATAGTTCATTAAAACCTTTAAAAAAATGTTTATACTGTAAAATGGAAGGACATGCTATATATGCTTGTTTTAAATTCAAAGCACTTACTGTTACCAAAAAGTGGGAATTTGTAAAATTACACAAATTATGTCAAAATTGTTTTTGCAATAATCATTCATTAAATGATTGCAAATTCAGTACATGTAAAACTTGCAATAAAAAACATCATACATTGTTGCACGATCCTTCATATGACAAGGGTAATAATAAAAACAATATTGATTCACAAAAAAGTCAAAGCGATACTGAAAACAATTCCATACAAAATTCATCAAATAGTAATATAAATAGTTTTATTAGCACAACTAATAAAACTAGAAGTTTGTTAGGAACTATAAAATTAAATGTAAGTTCAAAAAATGGTAACAAAGTTCAGAACGTTCGTGCTCTTTTAGATAGTGGTAGCGAAAAAAGTTACGTTACTAATAGAATATTTCAAAAACTAAGTTGTGACTTCTTTAAAGAAAAAATGATAATAAACAGTTTTGGAAACAGTAAAACCAGTTCAGATAAAATGGCTTATGTGACTTTAGAATCTAAAAATTCAGATTTTACACTAAATACAATTTGTGCTGTAGTAGAACAAATTACTTTACCTTTACCTTGTTTTACAGTAAATATGGATAAAATAAACATTCCTTCTAATTTTAGCTTAGCTGATGAGGAATTTTATAAAACTTCAGATATTGATATTTTAATCGGTATAGACATATACAATGATATTATTTTACAGGACTTGCATAGATTAGGTACAAATTTGCCTTGTTTACAAAATACCAAGTTTGGTTATGTTTTAACAGGAGTGGCTCCAGTTAAGTATGACAGTGAAAATTTAACAAGTAATTTGTCCGTTTCATTATTCACACAAAATAAAAGTATAGATGAATTAATTCCTAAATTTTGGCAATTAGAAGAAGTGACAAATAAAAAATTTTTAAGTTCTGAAGATAAACTTTGTGAAAAAATTTTTGATCAGACAACTGTTCGATTAAACGACGGTACATTTCAAGTTAATTTTCCTTTGATTGATGAAAACGCTTATCAAAAGTTAGGTAACTCATTTTATTTAGCAAAAAATAGATTTTTAAATTTAGAAAAACGTTTGCAAAAGAATAAAGATTTATTTCTTAACTACAAAAAATTTATTGATGAATACGTAGATCTCGGACATGGCAAACATATTGAAAACTTTGATGAAACAAACAAAAATGACACTGAAACAAAAAATTTTTTACCTCATCATTGTGTGCTTAGGCCAGATAGTGTTTCAACTAAGTTAAGAATTGTTTTTGACGCTTCGATGAAAACTAATTCAGGTTTTTCTTTAAACGATATTTGCTTAAAAGGATATACTGTGCAGCATGATCTTTTTGACATTCTTATTAGATTTCGCACCTTTAAGTATGTTATTACAACAGATATTGAAAAAATGTATCGTCAAATTAAATTAAATCCAAACCAGAGATTTTTGCAAAACATTTTATGGCGCGAAAGTCCTAATGAAAAATTGAAATGCATCGAGCTTCAAACCGTCACTTACGGTACTAATTCTGCTCCTTATCTTGCAACAAATTGTTTAGTTAAACTTGCTCAGTCTGAAAGCACTAAATTTCCACTTGCTTCAAAGTGCATTCTAGAGCAATCATATGTTGATGATTTATTATTTGGTCACAATAATAAAAATATGGCTATTCAAGCTGTCGACGAACTTATACAAATTTTTAATTCTGCAGGGATGAAACTCCATAAGTGGTGTTCAAATGATGCTTCACTACTTAATTCAATTTCTTTCGACAAAAAACAAACCTTTGATGTTGAAATAAATCCAGAAAATTGTTCTAGTAAGGTTTTGGGACTTGTTTTTAATCCAGTTAAGGATTCGTTTAAAATTTTACTTCCATCTCAAACATTTTCACCACAAATCACTAAAAGACAAATTTTGTCTTGTATCGCACAGATGTTTGACCCATTGGGTTTAATTGGTCCAATTATAGTCATTGCAAAAATTATAATGCAAGAAATTTGGAAATGTAAAATTGACTGGGATGAGTCACCTCCTAAAGAAATTTTAGACCAGTGGCGTTCGTTTTTCCTTCAAATTCATTGTCTTTCAAAGTTAGAGATCAGAAGATGGATTCTTTCTGATACTAATATTTTAAAAATCGAGTTGCATGGTTTTTCTGATTCTTCAGAAAAAGCTTATGGAGCCTGTCTTTACTTAAGAGTTTTGTATAAAGATGAAAGAGTTTCTTGTCATTTAATATGTTCAAAATCACGCATCGCACCAATCAAGACTGTGTCAATTCCTCGCTTAGAGCTTTGTGGCGCTCTCTTACTATCTAGACTTACTCACAAAATTATGTCAATTCTTTCAATAAATATAAGTAACACATTTCTCTGGACAGATTCAAAGATTGTTCTTTCCTGGCTCAAATCACCTCCTTGTAAATGGACAAGTTTTGTAGCAAATAGGGTATCTGAGATACAGGAACTAACTTCAAATTATAATTGGTGTTATATTAACACAGATGAAAACCCTGCTGACATTATTTCCAGAGGTTTATTTCCACAAGAGATTGAAAAATGTCAACTTTGGTGGAATGGTCCTTCGAGATTGGTAGATTTCAATTTTAAATTTGAGGCCACAGATGTTTTCTTTGAAGAAAGTTTACCTGAATTAAAAAAAGTGTCTTGCAACATCAGTTCTGCAGAAGACAGTGTTGTAAATTGGTCTCGATTTTCAAAATTTTACAGGTTACAAAGGTCATTTGCATATATGCTTAGGTTTCTACATAATGCAAGATTTCCTCATCAAAAATATTCTGGAAATTTGTCAGTGGACGAATTAAAAACTTCATTAATAAAAATTCTAGAAATGATTCAGAAAGAAAACTTTTTTCTTGAAATTGAACAATTATCCAAAGGTCAAGAACTACTAAAACAAAGTAAGTTAAAATGTTTAAATCCTTTTTTATCTGATGATAAACTTCTTCGTGTAGGTGGACGCATAATGAATGCAGACATTAGTTATGATCAGAAGCATCAGATCATATTGCCTTCAAAAAATTATATTACCGAATTAATAATAAAACAAGAACACGTCAAGTTAGCCCACGCAGGTGCACACACTGTTCTTGCACATCTTCGATTAAGATATTGGCCAATTAACGGACTTAGAGAAATCAAGCGTGTTATAAAAAAATGTGTTGTTTGCTTCAGATTAAAGGCATCAACTTCACAGCAGTTAATGGGTAATTTGCCCTCAGATCGCATTACACCTTGCAGAGCATTTCTTAAAACTGGAATTGACTTTGGAGGTCCTTTAATTGTCAAAGAATCCAGATTACGCCATTCAGTGGAAACAAAGTGTTACATTGCTTTGTTTGTGTGTTTAGTAACAAAGGCTATACACATAGAACTTGTGTCAAGTTTATCAACTGAATCATTTTTACTTGCATTCAAAAGATTCATCTCAAGAAGAGGTCTTCCAACTTTTAATGTACAGTGACAATGGTACAAATTTCCATGGTGCAAATAACCATTTACAGGACCTGTATACATTTTTTAAGTCCCAGAAAAATATTGAAGAAATAGAAAATTTTGCCGTTTCCAAAGAAATTAAGTGGAAGTTTATACCACCCAACAGCCCACACTGGGGAGGCTTGTGGGAAGCCGGCATTAAAGCAACCAAAAATCACCTAAGAAGAATAATTGGTAACTCTATTTTGTCATTTGAAGAACTCACAACTGTTTTAGTTCAAATAGAAGCAATATTAAATTCAAGACCATTATGTCCTGTTTCAAATGATCCAACAGATCTTACTTGTTTGACACCAGGTCATTTCATAATTGGGGATTCACTAACAGCATTTCCTGAAAAAGATGTCTCAGACATTCCTACAAATCGCCTAACGTTTTGGAAAAAATGTTCCCAGATTCAGCAACACTTTTGGAAAAGATGGTCTTCGGAATATTTAAGTAGATTGCAAAATAGACCCAAGTGGACTGGTAATTCAGAAAATATAAAAGAAAATATGCTTGTCTTGATAAAGGATGAAAATCTACCACCTTTAAAGTGGCAACTAGCAAGAATAGTTAAAATATTTCCTGGAAAGGATCAGAAAGTTAGAATGGTAGAATTACTAACAAAGGATGGAACATTCATCAGACCTATCACCAAATTATGTATTCTTCCAAATGAAAATTAAATTAAAATTTTCTTAACATTTTTACAATACATATTGTAGTAAAAAAGTATATGATTTGTTTTCATTTTCATTATATACATTTTTTATTCCGTTGAAGCAGAGCCTTCAACTGGGCCGGGAGTATGTTACGAATTACGTAACATCTTTAATTAGTTCAATAAGTTTATTAAATTTTTAAATTTTATTTTAATTCAACTAACGCCATCTGTCAAAGACTCACTTCATTGCTAACAGTAAGTATACTAGTATACTTGTTTTCATGTGTATTGGGGGATTCTTGGAAATACAATACAAAGGTTCTCCGCAAGATGGAGTTACCTATCTCATTTTTACTTTTCAGTCTAGAATTTACTAGAAACTACGCATTAAAAATATATAAAAGGCAGAACGCCTTCCAGATTGATTCATTCGTTCAGTATTACAGTTTACATAAAGATTTATTCATTCAAAGATTCATTGTTCAAGATTCATTATTCAAAGATTCATTATTCATTCGTTCAGTATTACAGTTTACATAAACTTATTCCTTTTAAGTTCAATAGGAATAAGTTATTTCATTATTATAAACGTTAAAATTCCAAGCCTTTGAGCAAACATTAAAAAATTTGTTAATTAATAGACAGTGTAGTGCAATAAAATTAGAAAGACTTTAAACATTTTTTACCGGATGTGACATTATTTAAATATTAGAGTAGTAACCTTTTAATATAGTTTTCTCCTGATAGTGACTCCGACAGTTTATTACTTTGTTAATAAAACTAATTATTGTTGAACATTAGAGTTTTAATTTCACAAGTGCATTAAATACAAACGAAACAAACCCCTTTATGTACTGGTTTCCTCTTTAAACTGGCACAATTTTCTTCTTAAAATGAACTCAAAAATTGCCTCCCTAAATATTGACGTACAAAACACCCTGTATAATGTAAAAAAATTACCAAACATGATATTTTTTGCTCTTAAACAGTTGATTTTATCGATGTCAATCAAGAATACCTACCTTTTTTTAGTTTAAGGTTAAAGCTATCCAAAAATAATATTGTTGAGCCTTTATTATGAGTACTTACTCTATTTTTAAACACACGATATTGAATTATTAACACCCTTTTTTCTTTAATAATACCCACCTATATTACGACGTTTATAAAATTTTATGAGCAAGTAAAGAAGTTTGGGGTTTTTAACGTATCATACAGGGTGTTAAAAAAATGGCTGTTATTGTGTCAGAGCTAGTCCGTCCCTGGCAAACATAATATGAAAATATTAAATTACGCCTAGTATTTTAAAAGTTATTTAAACAAAAACGATTTCCAGGGGCGTCTGTTATGTACCTGTATCTCCGTAGGGGAGGTTCATAGGAAAAAAGTTTATGGGAACTTGTCCCATAAACTTTTTTCCTATGAACTCATAATCTGAGACAACCAGTAATAATAAGTTTGAGTTTTGCAGTAATTTTTGGATATAAAACATATAATTACAACTAAAATAATAAACTAGAAAAAAATAATCCTAAAATTAAAAAAATACTAAATGGTTAAAACAACTCAGTGTGAGTAATAATTAAAATTTGTTCGAAAAAATCACTGAAATCCTTTTATAAATGCTGAAATATCTATTTTGATTTCTTCTGGTGACTTTTTGGTAAAAAATACTAATAGGTATACATAAAGATGTTCCCCCGTTTTGACACAGACAGAATATGGCGTTATTTTCAAGAAGATCCGTAGAAATGTTTACCAAGGCATTAACTTATCGTACTGACCTCAGGCTTTTCCAGCAATGCTGCTGCCGAGCTAGGGTTTTCACTGGGTACTTTTGGTTCCATAACCTGTATGCCATTGAGTGTTTCAATTTTTTTCTTTTTCCTAAAAAATAAAAATAAAATAATTGTCTAGAAAGTTGCCTCCACTCGGATTTTTATCAAATTTGGTATTCGCGGGGGTTTTTTAGGGCCACTGATTACGAATCTGAAAAACATTTTCTTTCGGCAACGTTTCGTTTTCGAAATATTCATCATTAAAGTTGAAAATCAAACTAACCTCATTTTCACCATATTCCCCCGTCTTTTTGCACAGAATTTGTGATTTTTACACTAAACTGACACATAATATTTTATAAATACCTTTTAAAAATAATTTTTTAGGTTTATTTTATCTTTTTTTCCATTAAACTGCGAAGCTTCACTTTCAAAAAGGGCAGCCATGTTTGCTGAATAATTCCCTAGTGTATACATGGTTGCGGTATTTGAAAGTGAAGGTTGCAATTAGATGGTAAAAAGGTATAAAATAAATTTAAAAACAGGTTTTTAAAAGGTGTTTATAAAATATTGTGTGCCAATTTAGTGTAAAAATCAAGAATTCCCTGCAAAAAGAAGGAGGAATAGTGAAAATATGGTTAGTTTTGATAATGAATACCTCGAAAACAAAACGTTGCCGATTTTTTTTTTCGAATTCGTGATCAGCGTCCCAAAAAACCCCGGTATACCAAATTTGGTCAAAATCGGAGTAAAGGCTACTTTCTAAACAAATACAAAAAAATCTTCTAAAATCACTTTAGAGGCACAAAACCATTATCTTTCTCTCGTAACGACTAATGCAGATAAAGAAGCCAACTAACCAGAACAGTCGCTTCAACATTCCTCAAAAAATTATAGGTAATCTGATATTAGTTTTTTTTTAATCTTTATGCTCACGAAGCCTATTGGCAAGGTGCAAAGTATATGGTGGGGACAGCTGAATCGATTGCAGCGCTCGCTGTGGTCAAATTTTTCAATAAATCATGCTTGATTCAAATATAATTAGATAAAAATAATAAAAATGGTGCATAATAGTTTTTATGTGCTTAAATGTCAGAATACTGGCAGAAATAGTTACTTCAAATTGTATGCATTTTCAACTGCTAGTTGGAAATTAGAAAAAAGGTCAAAATGAATAAATGCATTTAAAAGAAAAAAGTAGGTAGCCGAATGACGTTCGGGTTTCGAGGTTTTTTTTTTATCTTTGTGACAACTCACGAAGGATTTGCATATACATATATACTATATATATTAGACATATACATACAGTAAAGCGCACCGTTCTGCGAACATAGGAGGCTCCTGGACAATTTTGGATGTACCCAATGCTAAAATACCAATAATAGTTTTATGGCTTGCATCTCAACTTCCGTCTCGTTTTCTCACGTGGCGCATTTTTGGTTAGGACTGGTGGGGAGTGCGGTAATAAATTCGGAAGAATTATCTGTCCAGTTTAGTTGCTTACTAAGTTTTTATTTTCAGTAAGAGGATGAAGTGTTTATAGGCAAGTAGCAGGAGCTAGCTAGCGTCAACCGACTTCGATCTGATTTCTTATCAGTCATAAATTTAAAACTAGTTGCTTACGAGACCGCAACGTTTGCTGCTTAAAAACCAAACAGTTTTTCCTAATAAAAAAAATAATTTTCTCAAATTCATAGAATAAAAAAAGAAAAACTCTTTTTCAAATTATCAAAGATGATCAAATAAACCACCTTCTTGAGCCAAACAATAACCAAGATTGTCATAAAAACGCCTTCTGACATTTGCTAGAATGTTAAGGGTAATAATCCTAAATTCCCAATTCCCAATTTGTAATTACAATTCTTTTAGATTATTAGCCCTATTCTCCTGGAAACCATAAATTTATGATTTTACGTGACCTCAGAGAAAAAAATCGTTGGGTGAGACCATGAAGTGAAAATGTCGATTCATCAGTAAAAACAATGTTTCTTATAAAATTTTCATTGTTATTTTGAATTTCCATTACAGTTTCAAAAAATTGCCTTCGTCTAAAATGATCGCCAGGGAAAATTTCATTGGTTTTTCTTACTTTGTAGGATCGGTATCAATTTTTTTCAGCAGTCTTTCCACTGATATTCTGCTCAAAAAAAACCTGTTCTGCAATTGTATTAATGGAAACTGTAGGATTTTTAATAACACTTACCACTACCATAATTTCTTTCATTACCCTTTTTTTGTTTGTTTCTGAGGCACTATCATGTTTATGTTTTCTTGGAGTTAAACAACCAAATGTCAGAAAGTTTTTAATGACTCGGTAAATAGTGGAAATCGTGGGAGTCGGCCTGGTTAGAAATAAATTATTAAATAATTCCCCAATTCCCCTAAGAGGATTTCCACGGTGATTCCGTTCAATAATTTGAATTTTGTCTTCCAGTTCGTAAATATCCATTATTAAAAACTATTATTAAAAAAAAAACTTTTTGGTCAAAAATAGTCGACACAGTACAACTATTGCTGTCGAGCGTTCGATACTAAAGAACTATTTCAGAAATAAACGTATTGAATTGTTCGCTGGAAAATTATTGATCGATAAGCAATGCGTGCGACGTTTTTAGGTACACCCAAAATCGTCTAGGATCGTCCTATGTTCGCAGTGCTCTGCGCTTTACTGTATACATATATACTCCTAAGTACCAGAGTACCGTGAGTGCCGGGTTTTCCGATGTTTAACCCATCTTTTTTGCCCCAGTTCCGTCAACGCTGCCCAAGCACTGAAACATGCAAATATTTTAAACAACGCGGTAGTGCCACCACGAACGTTATTTTAAATAACTACTACCTAAATAAGGTTAGGCGAACTTTCAAATTTGACGTAACAAGAAGAAAAACTTACGTTATGTTCCTCCTTTACTGAAGTGTTTTAATGATTTGTGAGTTTTTAAAAGAAAAAGATTCTTTTTAATAGACTAAGTAGTGTCTGTGTAGTCTCCTGTGATTGTGAATAGAGAAAATGGCTATAAAGCCTTCAAGTAAAAAAAAGCCCTAGACTCGTAAGTTTTCAGATGATTTTTAACTTATCCGACTAGTTGCCGATTTTCGTCTAAGGTTAATAAAAAAAAAACTATTCATCAATTGAAAATAAATTATTATTTTTAAAAAGCCTGTTTAATATGCTACATTTTTAAATATATTTTTTATTTTTTATACATACCGGATAACCTTATTCCTCAATAATAAGTTCCGAAAACTTTTTTTATTACTCTTTTTATGCTTACTTTCTAAGCTTTAACACTGTTTATTCACCATTGATATTGTACTTCACTTTTACAGTGCTGAACAGGTTTTTATATATTAATTTACGAAAAATAAATATATATTATACGTAATCTTACACCTCTTTCATGAATTGGAAGCATGATTTAATGCAGCCGTCAGATGTCGTTGTCATCGCGCACGGTGCCAATATGGAACTTAAGTACTTGGTACCGTGGCTGCCGGGTTTTTTTAGAACATTAACCAATTTTATTTCCCCGTTTCATCAACGCTGTTCAAGCATCGAAACATGCAGGTATTGCAATTCACGGCACCTTGTAGATAACGTAGTAATGCCAATTTTACAAACTAGATGACTTAGTATCGTTTAAGTGAAATTATCGTCCCAAAAATTAGTATAAGTCCGCTTACTCCTATGAAATACCCAACCGCTGTGTTCACACCTCGTTGTCGTGGTTGGGCCCAATAGGATCTTTTGGAACATGCGCTAGAGTTGCTGGTTATCGGCAACAATCGGGGACAGAACCGCCTTTATAGGGAAAAGGCTTCCCTGGCTTTAAACAGAAAGCGGATAGGACCGTTTTCATAGGGTAAGGCCAGAGATGCGCCCTCTGAAAGTACATCTGGTTCCTGTAACAAGGATCTGGTAGCTACCCACGTCACTAGACCGGGAGAAGAGGGCATGACGGATCTAACCGTCTGCTCGTCATACTCTCCAGGAGACAGGGACACCAGAACACATATTGTGCTTGTGTCCTGTAGCGACACGAGTAAGAGGAGATGTAAGCACTCTCTCCCAATCCGGTATTGGAATCGTTAGAAGTCTAATTCTATTGGGAGAAACAGAGTTTATTAATCTAAAGGGGGTTATGACATCCGCCATATTGAAAAAGTCTTGTGTGACGTCAAGAAGGGTCTATTTCGGCCATGTTGGATTTTATGCCGGACAGTGGCGTAGAATTGAGGTGGAAACGGAAAACTGCTTTTATACTGACGAACAAAATTTATATTTCAAAAATATAAATGTAATTCAATTAAGTATTGAAATTAAAAATTAAAGCGACAACACGACGATGGCGTACCTTTTCAATGGTATCTACTACATTAAATATTTTAAAAAATGAGAAAAAAATTAAAATGTAGAAAATACTGATGATTGCTAATTTGTTATAATTATGAGTACTTACTCTATTTTTAAACACACGATATTGAATTATTAACACCTTTTTTCTTTAATAATACCCACCTATATTACCACGTTTATAAAATTTTATGGGCAAGTAAAGAAGTTTAGGGACTTTAATTATTTTTTTATCTTGGAACAGTCCGCGAAGGCTGAGGCCTAGTATGAACGCCCCGTGAGTGGCTGAAGTAAGAGGGAGTTTATTCACAAGAGACTTAAATTCTGCAGGTAGCAGGTTCCATAGTCTTGACACTCTAGAGATGAAGGAACGAAGAAAGCGGGAAGTTCGGGGCCTCTCTAGCTAAAGATGCATAAAAGTTGCACTACGTGTTGCTCTGCTGGAAGCTGCCAGAAAAGGAATTATACTGGCCAACTTGTCTAAGCAGAAGCCGTGAAAATACCTATAGAAAAAAGACAGGAAGGAAACTTTTCTGTAAGTGCAGGATCAGAAATGGGCTTTTACAAGCTATCTTGAAGATCTTTGTAAGATTACAAAATATTCAACTCCAAATCAGATACTGGAAGCCATAGAAAAATTAACTTTTTTTTAGGAATTTATGACGGTGTTTTTGTATTACTTCATAAATATATAAACTTGTCTATTAATCCTTAATTTATTTTATTTTAAAAACTAATTATGTTACTTTTAAAAACTAGTTATTTATTTACTTACGGACCATACAGCATCTTGATATTGCAGAATAATATCAAAATTTTCCAATTTGGCAATAAAATGAATTATTTTATGTAAAAAAATGTGAATACAGGTTTATTGCTAAAAAACCAAACTTTATTTGTTTCACAACTACAACACTACAATACATTTACAATTGCAACAATTAAATAAAATAAAACTGAAAATTTTACATTTTGAAATAGGTATGGAAGAAAAGAACACAGTACTTAGTGGTATTATTTAATAATATTTTGTGGTATACTACATTTCATATTTTAAAACATACAAAATCATTTAAGCATTAAAATCCTACTTAATACAAACACAAAAATTTCATTTATAGTTTGTTGGCAGCCCTTGCAAGATAAAACAAAGAATTAGATCTCATGTTCTTATTTGGTACTCGAAAGTTTAACTAACACTTCATACTACACAATCTAAAAAAAACTTCTTCAGTGCAAGGTAGGTTTACATCAGTTAATTTTAAACTTGTAAAAGGCAAATCTAAAAAATATAAATTATATTTTAAAACATGTCTTTTTCAACATAATATACCAAGTAATTGGTAGATAAGTATCCAAAAAAATTAAATACAATTAAAGAATGTAACTAACCGCAAACTTAATAAATGTATAAAATAATGGAAAAAAATATTAAATACACATTCTGAAGGTACATTAATGCATATACCTAAAGTTGATCAGTTCTAGGTATAAGCAAGTCAATATTGACTATTTACTTTCTTGGCAACAAATAACTATAATTAAAATCACACAAAAACTTCAATTTACTTACTAATAATTGTGTAACTACATTCAGAGTTGTGAAGAGTCACTGGTGGACTTAAAAACCGTGTTTGTGTTATCCGAGGTGTAATAATGCAAACTGAATGGAACTGCTACAATAAAAAAATATTTGTTAGTAATAGCAGCATTAGGATAAATCATATTTTTCACCTTTCCTTCTTTTATTAATCGCCTTTTTCCTTTTTGATCAGGATCTCATAATCACCGCTTTTGCAATTTTTGTGGAAGACATTTAAAAATCGTCTTTTTTAACATGCTCCGAGCAAATAACAGAATCCTTATGGGAAACACAACTTTTTGGTCTGTTGCACACTAAGGACAAATTAAAACTTCACGACTAAACACTACCAAAAACAATATAGTAAAAGCAGTCAAAACCAATAAAATATCAACTCTGTACACAAATATTTTCAACTGTAAAAATAACCCCATATGAAAACTTCGACTTGTGGTACGACTCTGTCCACAGCTGTGAATGCTAGTAACTTTTAGAGTTACCCGACAGGGCCGCCAACATAAGCGACCCTTTTCACACCCTCACGTCTTGGACTTTTGCTATCCCCATTCTCGACGATGTCATAACCCCTTTAGATTAATCGACTCTGGGGAGAAATATTAAAAGGTTCGAGTCACAATAGACCGACCGGTAGCAGTGGAGGGCGTAAAAAGTACACTCACTTTAAAACTACCACCTACCTACCTATGAACTACATGAATATGACGGCTAAATCTAATATAAACTACTAAAAGTTTATTAGTAGTATTAGTTTTAGTATTTATTATAGTATTTTTAAGTAAATAAAATATGGAACTTACTTTCCAAATGCCTCTCCTTCGGCCAAAGTTTCTGGTAATTTTTTGTTCAGGGTCTCGGGTAACATTAGAGAAAGCATACCTCCTGTTAACGCCAGCGCTCCGAAAACCAAGAGCGGAAATGGTAACCAAATGTGTGCCTATTAAAAAAAGTACTTCTTATTAGGATTAAAGATGGATTTACACGGGCAAATAACATAAACCAAAAATAACATATAAACAAAATAAGAGCTGAATATGGCTTATTTTCACAAGACGTTAATACAGACAACTAACATAAAAAAAAATAAAAATATAACTTATTTTATTTTTGTGAAAAACCACAACTGCGCATAAGCTATTAAAACGTGATAAAATGACAAGGTGGTTGTCACGACGGCTAATTATTTTTGTTTATTTATTTTTAAATTTTGCGTCCTTTTATCATACACGAGAATGGGATAAAAAGTTTCAGCCTAAGTAGTAAACTATTTCTATTTTACTACATAGCCTCCGTGTCTCAATCAAGGAAGTTTTAAACGTGTATGGAAGCCCAATGCTATGGCCCATTCGATCAAAAAATGTCCAGCCCAGTATAAAAATAACTGTCAGACTTGGCCTTGCCGATTCTGCGCAATAACAAAATTCCATGAAATAATTTAATGTGTTGCCCACTTACACACTGATAAATCAATGTGCAGTTAGGCAACACATTATACTTTTATGAGAGCCGGAATACATTTTTTAATGCATCGGCGCACGCGGCGCGTATGATATCCGCGCTGTACCATCCACCAATCGTTGGCGTCGTCGTCTCATCAATCGCCGTGTTCGTTGTGGTTTGTGCCCTTTGCGCCGTATTAGTTTCGGTTGTTTTGCCTTGTGTGATTATATTTTGTGGTTGCAGTAGTTTTTTGGATTGATAAAAACATTTTTATTTTAGTGATTAGTGTTTATTTAATTGTGACTATAATTTTGTGTTTATTGTTTGTTACTTAATATCGTAACAAAATGACTGGAGGTTGTATGGTTTTGTCTTGCAAATCCAAGGGTAACATACCCGGCATTTTTTACTTTAGGTAAGTATTTCTTATATTTAAATTAGGTGTTTCTTATGAGACGTAACGTTAGGTAACCGAATAAATAATAATACCTATATCAATTATGAACAATAGAAAATAAAATATTCATAGGAAATAGCAGTGGGAAAGTAAGGCAATCTTAACTATCTTTTAGATGATTACCACAATGTTTGTGTGTTTCTGTGGATTATAAAAAAGAAATAAGGTTTACATTTAGGTACTTTTATTTCATTTAACAATTTAGTTTAAAATTTATTTTAAAAAATCGTATTTTATTTATTTACAAAGATTTTTGGTAAAAATACAAAACTCCCGAAAATATCAACCATTTAAATAGAGGGCTGTAAAGTATTCTTTCCATATTATATCAGATGATATAAAATCCAATATTACACAATAATTTTAAATATTCTACAGTGATATCGTTGAATAACCAACAATTTTGTGCAAAAAAACAGTGAATGTTTAAATTTGACATATAGTGATGTTAACTTTATAGATATTAACAAAGAATTATGGAAGTCTGGCCCTGACCCACTACTCATTGCGCAAACTCCGCATTGCCGACCCCCCGATTCCCGCTGCCCTGCACGGCTGGACAATTTTGTTCTACAGTATTGGGCTTCCATACACCTTTAAACTTCCTTGGTCTCAATACATTTATTCCATCGGTACCAAGTTCTTCGAAATAGGCGTTTGTGGCAGCAATCACGTGTAAATCCGGGGCTTACTAGCAAGATTTTTTTTTCCAAATTTCCATCGCTCTCAGACTTGGTCTGCCTGTGTGTGGAGAGCACACCGGCGTTTGCGGCGAAAATGCTGATATTTATGGCCTACATGGGTTAAGCTGCAAAAAAAAGCGCAGGGCGTTCTTCTAGACACAGTCAGATAAATGACATTATCAAAAGAGCTCTGATTTTAGCTGAAAATCCTTCTGTGTTAGAGCCTCTTGGAGTTTGCAGAAGCGATGGAAAACGGGTAGATGAAATGACCTTAATTCCCTGGAAATATGGAAAACAATTACTTTGGGACGCTACTTGCAGCCATACACTTGCAAAATCCTATCTGGACAAACCTTCTAATTTTGTAGGTGCGGCTGCTCGTATTGCCGAGAATAAAAAACATCTAAAATATAGAGAGCTTGAAGAACGCTTTATCTTCATTCCTTTTGCTGTTGAAACTTATGGTCCTTTGGGTGATGAGGCTAAGGGTTTTATTAATGAAATTTGCAAAAAAATACAATGCAAAAAATCTTGAAGTTTCATCATCCAAAGAATTGGTTTAGCTGTGCAACGGGGTAATGCAGCATCGGTACTAGGAACAATCCAGGAAGACCTAGGACTTGATGAAGTTTATAATTTTTAAATATAGATTAAGTTATTTATTTAATTTTAGAATATTGTTATTTGGTATGTAGTGAATTATTATTAAAATTAATAAATAATTCGGAAACAAATGAAAATCCAATGGAGCCAAATCTGGCATATAAGGTGCATGAAAAACCAGCTTGAGGCCTAACTGATGAGTTTTCCCATGACAATTAGCGATTTGTGGCCTGGTGGAAATAAATTTTCTTTTGTGCTAAACCAAAACGTTTTTCGTGAATATCTTGATTCAACTGGTCAAGTAAGTTGGCGAAATACTCAGAATTTATAGTTTTTCCTTCATCAAAATAGTCTATAAACTAATGCCTTTGGCATCCTAAAAAATTATTGCCATAACTTTTCCTGCCGATGGAATTGCCTTGGCCTTCTTCGGAATCGGTTTGCCCCTCGCTGTACACTGTCTTGATCGTTGTTTTGTCTTCGGTGTATAGTGGTGGATCCAAGTTTTATCGACAGTAAGAAATCGGCGAAAAAATTCAGTCGGGAAACGCTTATACTTCAAGTCCAAAATTTCTGTCAATGACGCATCGCTCGCTTTTAGAGTGCCCCGGGTTGTGTGGGGTCAGGGGAATCAATTCCAGTGGCGTATGTATTTTAGAAAATAAATGATAAAATTTCGTCAAAACATGAAAATACTTTTTACAAGCAAAAGTTATTTTCTCACATTTTCATCAACCCTTTAAATTAGTAACAAGCCTATATTATTTTGGTATTATTCGGATTAATGAAAAATGTAATTTTTTGCTTAATTTTGCACACCTCCTATTTTGAGGTCATAGAACACAAATTTGAGTTTATTTTTGGCGATTTTTCAACGTTTTTCCAAAAAAAAAATACATTTTTTACTTTAATTTTACCTTCTCTGATTTTATTTTGCTACATGAAAAAAATAATAAAATTTTAGTCTTAACATAAATTAAAAAAGATGTAAAGGCAGAACGATAGACAATCCAAGTTACACCGACTTGCCAATTCACCACCGATCTTGCAATTTCAATATTAAATACGATATTCACACGCATTGCTTCTTCAAAAATATCCACTATATAAGGAACACGAAAGCTCTGAGATCATCAGCTTGTAGAATCCAATAATAAGGATTTCCATATCGAGAATATTTTTGATCAAAATTGCGGGTCGAGCGAAGCAAGGTTCGCATACCTTATAAAAATGTCATTAAGAAAACTATTACAACCTGGTAACAGGTCAACATTTTTAGAATTTCGAGTTGAATTCGGACGTAATAGTTTTACCTACTTTTTATTGAAAATTAAGGTTTTTTCCTTACTTTTTAAGTGTTTTTTTTTTTTAATATTAACATAGTATGAGTTTTTTAAATATGTTTTCGTGCAAATGACAGAATTTAAAGGAATATGTCGTAAAATAAAATTAAACAATTCAGTTATTATTTTTTTTTAATACTATAAGCGGCAGCCAAAAAAACAGCTTCTGATTCATGTTTAACAATCGAAAAGTGTGCAAAAAAAATAGCGAAAAAATCGCATTTTCCAGTTTCCGAATAATTACTAATATTTATTTTTTTGCCTTTTAAAACTCTGAGTACCGTACGCGAAAAAACTTTTGTTAAAGTTGCACATATCTCTGCAGCATCCAAAGTGGTTAGTTCTGGATTTCGTTCCCGAATCCCATGGTAAACCTTTTTAACCATTATTCGTTCTTTTAACGTTAACTAAGTTTTTTTTGTAGGCGGATAACTAGTTAAAGGTTGGTTAATATTCATAGTTTACAGAATTAAAAGCACTTAACAACACTAAATCTTTATATACAATTATATACACTAAATAAGATAAACTATTATAAAATTGGCACAAAACAATATCTATATACTACAATTATTAGAAATTTATAATATTTAAAAAATACCCTGTACAGCAATTAAAATTTAAACTTACAAAATCTGTCCATAATCAATAATAACTAAATAAAATCATCGAACAGCACGAAAACCCTGTCGATACGCTCATTTTCAAGTCTATTCGAGTTGTAAACTAAGGAATGTGTGTTGCCACTTTTATTGTCTTCTCGATAACAATGATTTCAATACATATTGGCGTGCTATTTTAAGTGCGATCGCTCGCTGGTGATTTATTCTTGCGAATTATGACAACGTGGCGATGAAACTTTTTACCGGTTCACTGTTATTTGAACGGAAAAGTATATCATAGGCTTAAAAATCATTTACTAGTGTTAGATTTTTATTCAGCCGCTTCGTCGGTTGGGTGGCCGGTATTAAATGAGTCACTGACAGAAATTTTGGACTTTAGGTATAAATAGTGTCAACACTCTTCTGGGATCGTCATCCCATCGACCGGATAGTTTTCTCATTTTGATATGCCCACAGCCGCAGTTATCTCATCCAACTTCAGCCGGCAATCATGAAAAACGGTTTTATGAACTTTCTGTGCGACCACGTATAACTTTAAACTATAAAATATAAACTAGCAAAGCATGAGGCTATTTAAGGGGTTATACCCCAAAAAAACGTTTTTTTTAGATTTTTTTTATTTAGAGACATTCTATTTAACAAATGTGTCAAGCGGTGGCGCCACCACCAGTGTGTCAGACACACTAGCCGGCAAATAAAGTATTTTTATGCGAACTCCTTCAATAATAATCTTAACAATTTATTTGCGAACAGTTTTTGTAGAAGTACGCATTTATGCACGTCGAGAACTAAAAACAACAAGATTCTGGTTCTCTGGTTGCACTGTTATGTCTTTAGCAAGAATGTGAAGCCGTAAAGAAATGAATTACCCTAAAATTTTATAGCGAATCTTGTGGCATTCTGAAAAGACAAGCAAAAATTTAATCAATTGTGTTTTATTGTATTAAATTTTTAATAGAAATTTATTTCAACTTCTTAAAAAAGCTGAAGAAGTTTTCCCTAGCTATGGAAAAACTTTATTGCATCTACAGAATGTTCATGAGCTTTTAACAAAAAGTATTCAGGAAGCTGTTAAACATTCGCTTGTCTTTCTAGAATGCCACAAGATTC
>JAHBCN010000756.1:332228-395972 GCA_019359885.1 Listronotus oregonensis | reverse complement strand
TCATTTTTTTTTCTATTATCTCATTGTAATGGGGTAAAAATGTACCCGCTTTTAACCTAACTTGTTTTGTTAATAAATAAGTTGCAATAGGGAACTTAATTTTGACACGGTGTTACAAATAAAAATAAGTTTCAAACTTCCAAAAATGAACTTTTTTTGACCCCCCAATATTTTTTCAAAAATAAAAAAATTGTATTAATCGATCATTACTTCCTTAAAAAATGGTTTAATTTTTCTATTTTCTTTATCTTTAATTAACTCCTGGTGCCTTGTAATATGATAATAATTTCAACCTTAAAATTTTTTTAAGTTTTTCTGCAGGGGGGGGGGGGTAATTCCCTCCTTTACCTACGATCGGACCTTCGTTAATTAGTTTAAACCCCCGTGGACTGCCAAAAAAAAAAAAATTTTAAGAGCGAATATTTGAAATTGAATTTAAAATTTTTTTTTGCAGAGGGGTTCAACATTTTATCATACTACATTTTTCTAGTATCCTGAAAAAAAAAGGGAATTTTTAAAATAAAAAAGGCTCTTTTTTTTTATTAACAGTACTTATAAGTAATAAATCATTTAAATAAATTAATAAAATTATATATTTTCTTTACTAAAACCTTTGTATAAATTTTTTGCGACAATGATTTTTTAGATATTTTAATTTTACCTCAAAGATACCCAGCGTTGCCGTTTTGACTTCTTACGTGTAATTTCCGAATAGGGGTAGTTTCGGTTCTAATCAAGGGGCCCCTCAATTTTTTAAACAAACAAAACTGTTTTTTTTGGAAATCACAATGTAAGAGGTTTAGTGTATTTTCAAATATAAGAAAAAAAACGAAAATATCGATTATCTCCACTCAATAAAAATCAGTGTTTTTTTGGGCCCAAAGGGGAGAAAAGTTCGGTTCGCACTTTACCCTAGGGTTTTGATATAACCGGGGCAAAAACATCATGAATAATTTTTTCCAGTCGGGAAATCGCCCCCGCGGTCGGGGCTATGGTATAAGGGTCCACCTGGAAGGACCCGGGCCCCCGGGGCCCCCCCCAGGCGCCAACCACCCTCGCCCCGTGACTGTTTGGGGTTTTGGGGGAATTTTTTTGGTTAGCCTGAAATCCAGCGGGTGGGGTTTGAAGTGACGGGGAAACGGGGGCCCTTCCCCCGGACTGGGGCAATCAGAAATCTTTTTTAAAAGTCGGGGAAAGGAGGGGGGGGGCCCCCTCTTTTAAGGGGCCGGGTAAACTAAAAAAGTCTTTGTATTTTGGGGGCTTTTTGAGGCCTTTGGGCTGGAAAAACCCAGATTCCTCGGATCGAATTTGCTTAACTCAGTTTTTTGGATGATGCCATTGTTTCCCCGAAAGGATTTGTTGGGCGTTTTTTGTCAAAAAAGGCCCAAAAAACAGGACGGAAAAAAAAGAAAAGGGGGATTTCTAGATTCAAAAATTTCCCCCAAAAGGGGGGGTCCCCCATGGCCTAAAACGAGGGGGCCCTTTGGGAAGTTTTTAAAAGGGGCCTTCGGCGTGGGCGCTCTGGGTTGGGGGCTTGGGTTAGTGTGTTTTTAGGTAGTGGGGGGAATTTTGGTCCCCTGTGTTACATGAGGGCTTTTTCAGTTGGCCACGTCCCGGGGGGTATTTTCTTTTCTTCACTCATTTGAGAGGTGCTCGCACGCTTTTCCCCCGGCTTCCCCTTTTTTTTTTTAGCCCCCGGGATTTGTGGCACTGTAAAAATCGGGTTTTTTTGGGCCAAAAGTTGTATTTTCCCCTTTTTTAAAAATTTTTTTTTTTGGAACTCTTTTACCATCAGGATGGGGCCCTTGAACCCCGACTTTGCATTCTCCTCTTAAAAAAAAGTCTTTATTTTGGGTTTCCCCCATTTGTTGGCGGGACTCCTCTCCTACTTTTTGGGGTTTTTTCTCATGCGAAAAAAGGGGGTTTTTTAGGGTTTTTCAAGAAAAGCTTTTTTTCTAAGTCAGGGGGGAACAGGAAACAATTCCCTTGCTTGTTAAGGGGTTTTTTAAAATTTACCTCCATTTTGTCTTTGGGGTCAGACCATTTTTTTGGATACTTTGGGGGGAGGCTTGGGGGGGGCCCGGTGCTGTGGGGGCTTGGAGCAGAAGAGCTGCCTGCAGTAGAGCTCCCCGAAACAGTTTGGTTTCTTTTCTTGGCATCAAAACCCGGGGGTTTGGGACAGGTCTTAGGGCAACACGCGGAATCATGTTTTAACCTGAGGGGTTGGATGGGATTTCTTGGGGTTTTTTCTTTTAAGGGTTGAAAACCCCTTATCTGCCCATTTAGGAAAATTTGGGGGGAAAGGGGGGATTTTCAGGGGGGGAGTGGGTTGAGAAGGGGGCATCCTTTTACGGTTCGGAACCACTTCTCTCATTCCCCTTTCCCCGCTCTGAAGGGGGAGCTACCCCAGTGCCCCTTTTTTGCTCTTGGAAAAAAAACATGTTTTTTGGGGGGTTTTTTAAAAAAAGGGGGGGGCAAGGATGCTGAAATAAAACTTTTTCTGCTGGCTCGGAAACCAAAACAAAATCCCGCCCCTTTTAAGGGCACCCCCTTAAGGATCCCCAGAGTGGGTCCCTTGCCTCCTTTTTAAAAGAGCTTAAGGGCTTCTTTTTTAACTAAAAAAATGCCTGTAAACCGGGGTTGATTAGAAAAAAAATCAAATTTAAAAAAGGGGGGTTTTTTTAAAAAAAAACCACGTTTCTCAATCCACTACTGTACACCGCGTCCGGGTGGGGGTCGGGCCCTCTGTTTCCCTTCAGGTCGGGGTCCGACTTCCTTACGGTTTAGCCTTAATCAGTCTGACCCGTCTTTCCCAAAAATCAAAAAAAGGGGAAATTTCGAAATTGGTAAAACCCCTAATAGTACCAAAAATGCTAATTTGGGGTTTTTTCTGCACTCAGAAAAACTTAGTCTTTTTTTTATATCTTAAATATACTATTCTAGTCCGGGGGCCCCCAAAAAAACAAAATAAATTGGAAATTTTTTATTTTTGGGGAAAAAAAGTTAATTAAGCCCACTCTCCCCAGCCCCGCGGTTCAATTAAAATTTTTTTTTAAAATAAATCGAAAAATCGGTTTTTTTAAAATAACTCAAAAACTATTGATTTAAAAAAAAAAAGATTATAATTAAACTTGATTTTAAAAATCGTCAGTTTTATAAAAAATTTTTTGGGCCCTTTTTTTTTTGGGGTATTAACAATTTAAATTTAAAAAAAAACCCCAAAATTTAAAAAAATAAAAGGGTTATAAAAAAAATTAAAAACAAAAATATCATTTTTTAAGCTCTAAAAAAAAGGTTTTTTTAAAATTTTTTAAAAAAAAATAAAAAAAATTAAAAAAAAGTGATTTTGGCCATTAAAATTTATAAAATATTTTTTGTGAATTATACCAGCCCCAAAACCCTCTAAAAATTATTTGAAAATGTTGTATTTATTAAATCAAACTAAACACATTGCCTCAGGGAAAGGGGGGAACCTTGTTGCATGGTATTTTATTTAATTTTTTTCCAATAATTTTTTAAATTCCTTTACTAAAAAAATTTTAAAAATTTATTTAAAAAAAAAAAAGGTGCCTCCCTTTTCTGGGGGCCCGGGGGGTAACATTTCTAAATTTTTACTATAAGTATAGCTCATTGTTTAAATATTTTATAATCGATTTAAAAAAATTTTAAAATTTTAAAAAAATTATTCATTCAGAATAACTTGAGAATATTTGTTTATTTTTTTCAAAAAAAAAAAAACATATTTTTAGCATTAAATTTTAAAAATTTCCCCTTTTTAAGCTCTCAAAATTCTTCTAGGCTTAAAGCATTCTTATTTAAACTATTATTTACCCATTTATTTACTACTTTAAAATATAATCCTTAAAGTTTAAACATTAATTTTAAAAAAAAAGTTTTACCCAAAAATTATTAAAATTTTTTTTTAAATCGAAAAAAAAAAAATTTTTTTTTAAACGTTAAAAAAATTTTAAAAAAAGAAAGACCGGACTCCCAAAAATTTTTTGGAAATTTCTCTAATTTCCTCAACTCCGTTTTGAAAAATTTGGTATACGGGGCTTTTGTGGGGCTGATCACGAATCAAAAAATTTTTTTTCCATGTTTGTTTTAAAATATTCATTATTAAATTTAAAATCAATCAACCTCATTACCCCTTTCCCCTTTTTTACTTTATTTTTCTAAATTTGGGCCAATATTTCATAAACCTCTTAAAAAAAAGTTTCAATGTCAAAGCCCGCTTATATTTTGATAGAATCCCCAGTGTATACATGGTTGCGGCGTTTAAAAGGGGAGGTTTAATTTAAATGGAAAAAAAGTGTAAATAAATTTTAAAAAAAAAACAAGTTTTTAAGAGTGTTTTAAAATATTGCATGCCAATTTGGTGTATAAACCCAAGGTTCTGTCAAAAAGAAGAAAGAATAGTGAAAATAAGGTTAGTTTGATTTTTAACTTTGATGATGAAATCTCAAAGAAACTTGCCAAAAAGTTTCGGTCGTGATCAACCCTAAAAAAGGGTTTAAAACCAAAAAGGGAAAACCAGAGAAATTCCTTTTTTAAACCAAAATTTGAAAGCCTTATAAAAACATAAAAACCTAAACTTCACTTTTATATTGCGGTTGTTATTGATTCACTTCCTACACCAGCGCCTCCTATTTAGTGCTTTCTGGGGCCACTTTTTTGAAAGCCATAAAGATGGCGCTCCTTTTCTCACTTTTTAGACGTTTTTAACGTTTGGTACGTACTTTTGGTTGGTCAAAAATGTACCGATTTGGGACGAAAAACGATGACGTAAAACACATTTCTATTTTTGTCAAATCACTTCCAAGCCTGAAGCACGGTTAGTTGATTTTGGTAGCTTGTTATCTTTTTTAACGGAAGCTGATTGGCTAGCTATTTTGATTATTTGTTTATTTATTTTTTGTTTTTTGGAAATGAGTGCCAATAAAAGTTTAAACGGTGGACGTTCCAATTAAAATCATCATTGACGTTCTTTAAAACGATGGATCCCTTTTTTAAGAGGTTAGTAATGATTAGAAGTTAAAGGAATTTTGTTTACACCCCTTCTTTCAGCCGCTTGTATCAGCTGACGAATGACAAACCAAACAAAATTGGCAAATTGGTAAGGTCGTCATTTTTGACCTCAGAAGATCCGAATTTAACCAGTTATTGACCAACCAAAACTGGCGAAATCGTCAATAGGGTAATTTGGCAATAAACCACTTCCTGTTTACCAGCCTTCGACAAGTAAACCCTACAAAGGTGGCTCATTGGTTTTCTCTGGGGACAAAAGAGGAATATCGTTGCCACCTATAAAATTACAGTGAAAGTGTTCTCGACGTTTGGGGGGGATTCCTAACTCCCATTTTTTTAATTAGGCGTGGTCTTGTGGCCGTGCGGGATAGAGTGCAAACCAAGAACAAGGAAGGCTCTGATAGAAATCGATAATACCTAAGTCATAAAATGGAATCTTTATCACATGTGGAAACCTTAAAAAATCCAGTTGGGTCACTCTGCCTCTTGCTGAGCCTAATATGGTATATCATCCACTATCAAAAAACGGGGGTGAATTAAGGAACCCCTAAACCGAAGAAAAAATTGGTAATACATTTGTTATCACTTCCATTTCGACTCTCATCCGTATACCCCGCGATTGGAAGCTTACGCTTTTTGAGGAAATCGACCGCAGTAGCGCTGAAAAAGTGTGTTTTGCTCGAAAATCGAAGGGAGCTTGACCAATTATGGATCCTTTTCTGGGCTAAGCGCTGTGAACAGTACAAGCCTAGACCCTGTTAATTGATCCTATGGCGGGTTAGTTGCGCACCAGGTGGGAAGTCAGGCTGACAGCAAGCTGCCTTGGTACGCCAATACCCGATAAAAGTCCCTTTTGGGTTTGACCACCATTATTTGGTGCCCTTCATTATTGGGGACTTCGAAAAGTTTAATCTCCTGAACAAATCGAAATTTTTGGGCTATAAAGAAACCCAACATTCAAAAAAACTTTCTACCTGAAACAAAAGGCCGGGGAAAGCTCACGTTGCGACTTCGCAATGTGATGGAAAAGTGCTGGCGGGTTGACTATTGAAAGCCATAAAAAAAACGGTTCGGCTCAGTTCGGTAACGGTCCACACTATGATGAAAAACGCATAACGGCGGATCCGCGTATCAATTCTATCTTTCTATTGGTCAGTTTCTATGCCTGTCAAGTTTCAGCAAAACACAGGTCATTAAAAAAGTTAACTACTTTAACTTTTTGCGGAAACGCGCATCGACGGAATGACAATAATGACATAAACTAAACTAACAACTAACAATAATATTGCATTTTAAAAAAATTGGACCTGCTAGAGCTAGAATTTATATAAAATGGATAGTTTTTGGAATTCTCCAAGCCCAAGCAGGAATTGTTTGTATTTTTACAAACAGCAGCCAATAACAAAGTTTTATTAACTGTTTTATGCTTGTTTACAAAGTACAAAAATAATACAAACCAAAGAAAGAAAAGAAAAGAAAAACAAAGCAAAACATAGAGAACACACAATTTAATTAAATTTTATATATATTTTTAATGAAATTTTATATAAAAATATAAATAAACAAAAGGATAGATTGGGATATTTGGCAAATTTGACAGATAATTAAATTGGTAGTGTGGACAGACAAATTTTCATGGGACGTTACGTCGATCCGTCAATCCGCTTTTTCTATCGTAGTGTGGACGCGCCCTCAGACTTCAGACATTTGTTATGGCGGGATTGTGGGTCAAATAAAGTCAAATTGTTTTTTAAGACATCAACAAAAGCATAACTTACAAAAAAAAACGAGAATGGAACAGAACTTTGAGAAACTAGAGGAATTAATCAAAGATGATGATAAAATTGTAAGTAGTAGCTTAGTTTGTGTTTCACTTTTACATACATTGAGTTCTTTTTTTTATTATTATTTTTAAAGGCTACAGTAGCATCTTTTGCTTTCGATGCAAGTATACCCATTGCAGAATCGAAGGAAATTATCAAAAAATATTGGAAATAATAAAGACTCAGGACAAATCGCATAACCTATATTTTAAATGGAAGGAAAAAAGGATGAAGATCCTTGTCCGTTTGCTTGATAAAAGATAATGATTTAGAGAGGGACAGAAACTATATGAAGATGGTATCAAACCAATTATTTTTAGTATACAAAAGCTAAAAATGTAGATTTTAATATTATAGCCCTTGCCGATCCAGTGAGTAATGATGCAAAAAAGATCCTCTGTAAGTTAATGTATAAACAACTTTTTATTTGTAATATAACTATGAAACCTGGCATCCTAGTAAAGAAAGCGTTGCCATTGCTAGAGATTCTATTTTTGGATTTTATGAATTTGTTTTAATAAAATTACATTTAAGTATCCTTAGGGATAGCAAATATACTACCGGAGATGAGAAATTGTGTTTAATTTTAATTATACAACCAAATAAACTTTCAGGATCTTTGAGGGAATTGGGGTGCTGGGCAGAGTAAAAATGTATAAATTGATAATTATTTACTAAAACATGACACACACAAACAGAAATCTATTGACAAAATATGCCGAAAATCGGAAAAACAACTTTTAAGTTAAATCAAAAAAATATACCTCTAGATTAGAAATAAATCTAATATCTGATTATACATTCTTACTACATTGTCAAATTCAAAATAAGTATCAACAGTGTTGCCGGATTTTATAATTTTGAGCCATCAAATTTTGATATTCCTTTTCTGTCTGAAATATAATTGGGAAAAATAAAACGGTTCTAACGACTTCTAACCAAAACTAACCATGACCAACTAAGAACTTTTGAATTTGTCTAAAAGGTCGGTCATGGTTAATTCTGGTTAGTTAAAACGATTTTTTTTCCCAATTATATTTCAGACGTGAAAATGCGGGGACATATTAGAAAAGACTCCAATTTGGCAACACTGCATGCTGACCTTTCTTGTCATCAAGGGGAGTTTTCGCATTATATGGAGAAAATCAATAATTTTAAATTTTAAAATCAAAATAAAATATATTAAAACACAATTTCTCTTTTCCGGTGGTATATTTGCAATCCCTGAGGACACTAGAATATAACTATATAAATTTTTTTCCATATAATCCAAAAAAAGGAGAAAACTGTATATGCAATAATTATCTTTTTTTTCATCTTGTTGATAATAAGCAAACTTGGCAAACTATTTTAAATAAAGTTTTCATGGTAAAATTTTATTTATTAGACACCATGCTTATTTTGATGATTTTTTGCATGGGGGGATTTTTTTGGGGCGCTGATCAAGAATCTAAAATCATTTTTTTTCAGACAACCTTCGGTTTGTAGCCTCCAAGTGGACTAACATTAATATGGGCAATAGTTCCTAAAATTTCACCTTCTTAGAACTGTTTACTGTCAAATGGGAACAAACTGATTGGGCACTTACGATATATTTAACAGGTACACTAAAATTAACAATATTTTGTTGCCTGTTTTTTGTCAGAAACACCTTAAATGAATTCAGTTTCCCTTAAGTCCTAGGTATAGGTAAGTTGTATAAATGGTTGCCTAATTCATAGTTAAGTAAAATGTTAAAAAACTGGATTCATTTGAGTTTTGTTTTACTAAAAAGAAGTAATAAAATATTGTAAATTTTGGTGTATTTATTTAACAAATGTGTGTATTGATGATAATCAGTTTCAAGAAGGATAATAGTTGAGGAAATATTTTCCATTTTGAGGTTAGTCTACTACCGAAAAACAATGATTTTAGATTCATGATCAGCACCTCAAAAAACCTCTGAAAAGTCAAATTTCACCACATATATTTTCATCCTTTTAGATCTGGGTGTATAATTGGAAAAAATTGCAAAAAGCGGGTGTTACATAAAAAAGTTTTACCCCCACTACCCCTGAGTACTGTTAAGGGTAAATCAACCATCAATATATTTTCTAAGCAAAAAAGTGCAGTAAAATCTGAAATCCCTAAAGTTGAAAAAGATAATGGGGATGCTAATCAGAATAACAAAAATATTGTAAGTTTTAAAATATGTTGTTTTTCTTTTTTATTAAGCTACACAATAATAGTATAAATTAGTGGTGATTTTACTCAGCTGTATTATCATGTAACTAATTTGTCACAATATAGATACAAACTAAGTGCAAGTTGATAGTATTTTTTATTACAAGTGTTAATTTCCTGGAAAATGTACGTTTCTCTTCTTTTATAACAAACATACAATCTTTTAGGGCAATACACCAGGAAATCTGGCAAGCTTATTTAACAAGGCAGCTCAGAATAAGAAATCTGACCAAAAAGGATGAAAAGCCTCAAGAAAAGAAACAAAAAATCAAATGGTGGAATCGCAAATTTCTTTACCAAACAATCAAGTAAAGACTTAACAAAAAAGAAGTTCAAAATAATAAAATTAAAGAAGAAAAACAGGAACAAAACGAAATAAAATGCAAGTCTAAACATACAATGACTAATGGTGAAGAAGAGAGTCATGGTAGTCATTCAAATGTGAAAAAAACAAAATAAAAGACAGATCTGAAGATTCTGATACAGATGATGAAATACTAAAAAGATTTAGAAATAAAAGAACAGCCTCCAGAGAAAAAAACAGATAAAAAATCTGATCTATTTGATTCAGATACAGATGAGGAGATACTGAAGGATATTGAAATAGGAAAAGGGAAACTTTCAGAAAAAAACAGTGAAAAGAAAAAGGTAACCTCTAAAACTAGCCAGAGCAGAAACAAGAGTAGTCAAAAAAAGAAAAGGAAAAATAATGATGTGGGAAATGATAAATCAGTTAAAAAAAGAAAACGAATTATTGTTGAAGATGAGTCAGACAGTGATGGTAAGTTTTATTTATGTCAAAAAAAGTTTTACTGCAATGAATAGATTAGGTTATAAAATTATTGAAGTATAGTGTGGATTAGTGCAATTAAATCTTAAGTATTTAATTGAAAAAAATATAGAGTAACACGTTTAATCTAACCTTATTTAACTAAAAAGAATTATTAGAAATGCAAAATTTTCCAGAACAAGTGAAAAGCTTTAAGAATAATTTAAAAAATTCATTTTATAAAGAAAAATTATTATACATCCATTACATTTATGATTATTTAAATATCAAAAATGTTCATTACTTTAAAAGTGAAGGACCTCGTACTATCCTTATGGAAAATGGGTTTCGGCCCATTTTTTTAAATTCTGCAAATTGGTAGTTCTCAACATACTGTTTAAAAGCCTCTATGGGCATAAAACCCGATAACCTCTACAACACCCCTAAAGGTTAGGATGCATTTGATTGATAACTCCTGCCTATTAATGCCTCACCCAAAATATTTAATACTGCAATTGATCTTATAGCCACCACACAGTCGCTAGACTTAGATCTGACATCTCCCAAACATTTAACTACTACCCACCCCAGTCCTTTAACATTTCCGCCCCACCGCTGTGTTCGCACGTCGATGTCGTGGTTGGACCCACTAGGATCTTTTGTAACATGAGCTGGAGTTGCCGGTTATTGGCAACTCCAGACGCTAGCGTATGGGACGGGATCCAAAGCTAAAACGAACATAAGGCTTGACTCAAGGTGTTAGCATACCGCGCTGATGAATGAATGACATCCTGTGCCTTAAACAGGTGTCTCCAATGGTGCCTCTGAGATACAGGGCGACCTCTCGGAGTATCTAACTTTACTGCGGTAATGCGGGGCTCTGCTGTGGTGAACTATTACTTCTTTAGCTCTAAACAAAAAGCGGACACAACAGCTCTCATAGGAAAAAAGTGACAAAGGTCACAAGCAGAGAAGGGTGCGCCGACCGAAACGGGTAAATCTGTTTCGAAACGTGACCCTGAAGTCACAGGCGCCTGTTTCACGGGGAAGGGCTAATCCATCCCGAACAAACAGGTGCTTAGGAAGGAATCCCTGAATCCAAACAGAAGGCGGACAGGACCGCTTTTATAGGGAAAAGAGGTTCCCTGGCTTTAAACAGAAAGCGGATAGAACCGTTTTTATAGCAAAAGGCCGTAGATACGGCCTTAGAAGGCAGCTGGTTCCTGTAACAAGGACCTGGTAGCTACCCGTCAATATACCGGAGAGCAGGGCATGACGGATCTAATCGTCTGCTCGTCATACTTTCCAGGAGACAGGGACACCAGAACATATATTGTGCTTGTGTCCGGTAGTAGCACGAGTAAGGGAGATGAGAGAGCTCTCTCCCAGTTTGATATCGGAATCATTAAAAGTCTGATCCTATTGGGAGAAATATAAAAAGGTGTGAGCCACAATAGACCGAGCGGTCACGGTGGAGGGCGTAAAAGGTCCACTTGCTTTAAACCTTAACTAACCTAACCTTAACCTTTCCACTTTCAACCAAACCTCGCCATGTGACTTTTTCCTGTTTACGGGCTGTTAAACCCTTTGATTCGTGAGTTTCGTATCACAGCGACCTAATCGATCGCAACGCAATACCCTTCGACCTCAACAAAAAAAAAAGCCCAATTGATTTCTTTAAGACCACTCTGACAATAGAACTATTACCTAGTGTATCTCTCTTATTCTCTAGAACAGCCCAGGATGACACCATAAGTGTATTTTTTTATATTGAAGTCAAAAGGAATACACTAATTTATGGACATATTTTTAGATATTTTTGGATCTGAAAAATCAGACAATGAAGATCTTATTGAAAATTCAGATGAAGAACCTGAACAAGTTAAAGTACAGAAAAAACCTTTGGCTCCAAAGAACAAAAGAAGAAAAGCAGTTGAAAGAACATATGAAGATGAAGATGGTTACATAGGTGGGTAAACTCCAAGCCTTGTATTTTATACATGTTTATCATCTTATACGATCCCCATATATTAAAAGGTTGTGTATTTCAAAATTGAATTTTTTGAAATGGCTGGACAGAGATTCATGAAATATTATCTAAGAGGCCGTTCAAAAACTATGTCACATAGAATTTTACCATTTTTTACCACCTCCCTCCCCTTCGTTACACCGCGTCACACTCTGCGACACCCCTATAAATTTTACGTCACAAAAGCTAGATCCCCCCCTATAAAAAGTTGGTTCTGCAGAGGCATGGGTTGCATCCAGCCACACTACTAGTACCAGTGCCAAAACAAATAAGTAAATTTGATTTGTTTTATTTTATTTTTATTTTTTTTTTTTATTAATACATACTTACAGAGTAACAAACTCCAAATAGTACAAAAATGAAAATACTAGTCCAGGCCAATGTTAACATAGAATAATAGAATGAAAAATACAAAAAAAATTACAGAATTTATACTAGCTATTTCTAACTCTAGTTCTAAATGTCTCTAAACCACATGTAAACAAATCAATAGCCTGAAAGTTTTTATCGTAGTTTTTCATTATTCGGTTTACAAACGATTGATGTCCATAATTTGTTCTATGATACCCATTGTAAAAATTTTGAACTGACCTAGTGGTTCTCTGAGGTATCCGAAAACATATTAAGCCCAGTAACTCACTAGAATTTATTATGCCATTTACTATTTTATACAAAAACACAGCTTGTGCACTTTCTCTACGTTTTTAAGACTTTCAAGACCAGCTAATTGAATCCGTACAGAATAGGGCACATTTTTATATGGGAATCTCAATTTGTATAATAAAAACTTAGAAACCTATTTTGAACTCTCTCAATTGTTCTATTTGGTACTGATAACAAGGACACCATACAACGCTATTATATTCAAAATGCTACGAACAATACAGTTATACACAGACTTAATGGCTCTAATATCGTAGATGTTTGAACAGACTCGTCTTAAAAATCCCAACATTCTTGAAGCTTTCAGAGAAATTCCATCAATATGCTTACTAAAACTTAAGTTATGGCTAAAAATTACTCCTAAATCATTAAAATTATTTACAAATTCTACGATAACATTTTTAATTAAGTAGGTATACAATTATCACAGGACTTTTACATTTATAAAAACGCAGAACTTTACATTTATTGACATTTAGTAAAAGACTAGAGTCACACCATTTGACTAGATTCATTAAGTCTTGTTGAATTTTAATACAATCCTCCAAAGATTTCACAGTACAAAACAGTTTTAAGTCGTCAGCATAGAGTAGACATTTACAGTATTTAAAGACAGAAACACATCATTTATAAAAACAAAAAATAAAATTGGGCCTAAGTGGGACCCTTGTGGCACACCTTAATTTCACGAGACACTATACTTCCGACCTTCACAACTTGAGTCCGATTCGAGAGTACGAACTTATCCACTTGATATAATCAGGAGCCATGCCCATCTGAAAAAGTCTTTCCAAAAGAAGTCCATGATTAACCCGATCAAATGCTTTAGATAGGTCGGTGTAGATGACATCAACCTGTAATCCATCCTCAACACTATTAACCAAATAATCATGGAAAATGTCCAAATTAGTAGCAGTCGATCTTCCCTTAAAAAATCCATGCTGCTTAGGGGAGATTTGATGTTTAAAGGTTTCAAACACATCGTCAGTGATTATTGATTCAAATACTTTATACATAATAGGCAGCAAGGATATTCCTTGGTAATTTTTTATGTCCCTTTTTGAACCAGATTTCTGAATTGAAATAAGCCAGGATTTTTTCCATATAGTTGGAAAAAAACATTCCTAAAAGATAGCTGGTAAATAAGGCTTAATGGACCTGCGTGGGAGTGAGAGCACCTCTTAAGACAAAGTGCAGGAATACCATCTACACCTGTACTTTTATTTGTGTCCAAAAAGGGTTAGTCTCTTACTAATTTCACTTGTAGTAAGCAAGGGATGTGGACGAGATGCTCTGGTTGGTATAGGCAGACATTCTGAATTCTGATTGAGTTGTTCAGTATAGCAACTTTCGAAATACTCGGCAAGGCCATCTGCAATGCTTTGTGGTGTATTCTTAATTTTATCATTTAAAATCACAGACCTGGGAATACCATTTTGATCTTTTCTTAAAGAATTCACAAAAGACCAAAAATATTTTATATTACTTGGAACCATTTGCTCGGTGTTTGAGATGTACAGTAAATAACTTAGATCTATTAATTGTTTAGATTCTTTTCTTAGTTTGGAATAACTTACATAAGCAGACTGTTGTTGTATTAAGCTATTGTAACGACTGTGCATACATCAAAATACTTATACCGGGTGTTTCTTAAAAACATGCTAATATTTAAGGGGGTGATTCTTGTACTCATTTAAGAAAAAAACTTAATGACTGACACTGATTATAAAAATTATGGGAAATGAGCCACCTTCATTTAATAGGTATGCTTCCACCCGTCTACGCATGGAATTATGCACACGTTCAAATATTCCCGGCGTTTTTCGTATAGTATCACACGAGGCAACTATTCGCTCTCTTAAACTCTTAAGTATTAACGGGAGTTTTATACACTAGAGTTTTAGGGTACCCCCATAAAAAGAAATCTAAACTCTTGAGATCGGGGGATCTTGCTGGCCATTGCTGAGGTCCTCCGCCACCTATTCAAAGATTAGGATAAACCGTATTTAAATGGTTTCGGACAATTTCACTGAAATGAGCAGGGGCCCATCGTACATATACCATATTCAATAACTCAATTGGCACATCTTCAAGCAAACCACGTAGTTCTTCTTTGAAAAAGTGTCTGATCTCTTAATTTGTTGTCAGTGCATGCACAAACATTTCCACACCGCATCAGATTTTTTTTAGGAGTTGATCCTGAAGTAAAACGATTTTTATTTTTTTTTAATGAAAAGCATGCGTCAGCTAGCCCTGAAAAGACCATGCATTACTTCAGGACTTGTACTAGAATGTCATCAGGCCCCGACTCACATCTGTCTAAATAATATGGTCAACCTAGCCTGGATCAAGAGACATGACATATTTAAAGGTAATCATACCTCTGACTCGCTGGCCAGGGCGGCTACGGGACGAAAACTAGTTAGTCCCGTCCCCACCACGGGATTGACAACAACAGCGTTTAAAGACATCATTAAAGAATACTCCTATCGACTGTTTAAAGGAAAATGGGATGATACTGTGAACTGCAACTTCGCAAAAATAATGCTTTGCTATCCAGACAAGTCAATAGTGAAAAAAAACCTTATGATGTCCAGAAGGAACCTCCGAACACTAATAGGTGTTCTAACTGGCCACTGCGGGCTACAAGGACACCTATTTAAAATGGGTCTAACGGACACAGGATTATGTAGAGGCTGTGAACAAGAAAACGAAACCGTGGAACATATTCTTTGCGATTGTCCCGCCCCCACATTTGAACGGAACTACAGAGGATTAAATTTGCTTAAAAATAAATAAGCATTTTAAAAGTAATTTTTATTTTAAGAGAAAGCAGTGGCATAGCCACTCGTAGGGAAAGTGAAAAATTTTGTACATCAGAAAATGCAAAAAACTGATTTTTTAAAAAACTTTATTGCCCTATATCTCAAAAGTTAAGAATTCTAGGGCATTCGTTCATAGAAAGTTTTTTTTCTTAAAATGAGTCCAAGAATCGCCCCCTTAAATAATAGAATGTCTTTAAGAAACACCCAGTATTTGCAAAAACACATAATACAAATGACTTTCTATCGTGACAGAAAAATTAAATTGAAAAATCAAGTAAAAAAAATAAGAAAGAATTGTTTTATGAACTGTGAAAGTCAGGATTTCTTAGACCCTCCCGTCCCCCCTTGTAACATCTTTTCACACTAAGCAATACCCCCCTCCTGTTATGCAAACGTATGTTATAAACGGCCCCCAATCAGAATTTTTCCATGTTACATATTTTTAAATAATATGACCCCATATAGGTATTTTATATGACTGTATTTTTTTAGTAACAAAAACTGAGTATGTTTATGAATCAGCTTCAGAGGATGAAAATGAACCCGAAAACAAAATACAAAAAACTGAAGAAAAACTGATTAAAAAGAAAAGCAGTAGCAATTCAGAAAATGACATCAGTCCGAAAAAAGGATCCAACAGTAAAAAGGGAACTAATAAAAAAACTCCAGCTGGAAACCAACCTACCCTTATGAATTTCTTTAAAAAAAAATAATGTTTATAACCAATATGGCAAATTTAAAAAAACAAAAACATCTTTAATTAACTCAATAAGAGTTAATTTAATATATCTTTTATTGTTATATTATGTTTGTTTATAGATCCGGTCATGTATCATTCAGTAACAATACACAGGGCGTCCAGGTAATAGCACTATTTAATTACTGTTTTCAGGTTCTATTTGTTAGAGGCACATTAAATATGAAAATTCATTTATGTTATTGTATTTCTTTTTTTTTAAGATCTGAAAATTGTGGCAAAAGTTCTTAAGAACCGAAATTTTGAACAATCAATTTTTTATTTTTTTAGCTGTTTTAAAAAGAAATTTTAAAATAAAATGTTGTTTTTAAGTGTAATTTTTATATTTTCGTGCTCAAAAAAAAAAACGAAACCCTTACAAGATCACTATATCATATGCAGGGCCGGATTTAACCTAAGCGCCGCGCGCCGTCCCTGGGCACTGAAGAAAATACCGGCCTATCATCAAAATTTTACATATAATTATAGTTTTAATACACAACTTTGGAAGTGAAACTTCTGTATCGACGTATGGGGGAACTTTTATAGCGATGTTAAAAAAATCCTCACACTTTTCCTGTTGCGCCCGACTGTCATGGCTGCCGTAGACGAGTGGGGGTGAGCGCACTCGATGTCGCTGTGAATGTGTTAGTCCCTTAGACTCGTGCCTTAATTTAAGTCTACTAAATTACCTCACCAAACTTAGATTTTCTACACTATTCAAAACGATTCCGACGGTAGATTTTTTTTAAGTCTCTGACAAGGGTGAGAAAATAGGCTAATTTTGCGGTCACTTTCTATACATCGAAAGTTCCGAAAGCCTATATAATAAATTAAGCTCCTCGCCTATTAAGAGAAGTTTAAACTAAGATTTTAGCTATATTTCAAGTAATTAATGCATTTTATGCTTATTTTAGGTTTTAAAACCAAATTTGGAAAAAAGATATTATTAATTTATTTGACTTAATTTTGAACGATGTTAACTCTGCAATTATCAAGAAGTAAATGATTTTCCCGACAAAATTTTGGTTGGAGTAAGTTTAAGCGGTCGGGCGTAAAACGCAACGGTTTACCATAGATTTTAATAAGATTTACATGGCAGTTCACATAGAAATTATTTAAATTGAATTTTTTTAAATGAAAAGTGATACTTTTCGTGTGTTTTATGTTTTTATTATTAATAATTCAAAAGAAAATAACGTTTCATTAAGTCACTTTTTAATGAATTAAAGGTTATTTTTACTTGTGAAAAAGTTGTTTCACGACAATTCCATAAAAGAATAACAGCGGAAAACTTAATTCGCTGGCTTATTTAATTTTCGTCATCAACAATACGAAATTTGAATTATATAGGTATTTTTTAAATAAAAAGCTGTTCAGATGAACAATAGAACAGTTCCAAGATTTAAAAAATATGTTGATTCATATGAAAAAATATAGAATAGGACGTGATTTGCTCACTTTAAACACAGTCTAAACAGTCTAGTCGCTGCTTTAAACGGCCGATTTGCCTACATTGACCATGAGTTACAATACCGAACCACCCGAACTTGGCCTGCGACGTACGGAGTTCGTCAATATGAATAGTTTGACGCTGGCATGATTATTTATTATAGGTATATACCTGACTGGATCTTTAGGACATCAAAAAAAAATTAAACAATCACTCGAACTAATACAGCAGTTATCGACAGAACAGTAAGAAATATGTTTTGCCATCTCTTAAAATATAAAAAACAGTAAAAAAAAATAGTAAGTAATAATTAATAATTTTATACCAAAAGCGTATACTACGCAAAATGGGTGGTACGCAAGGTAGGTGGTAGAGAAGCTTTTCCTCGCCTGAGGCGGTATTACCCCCACTTGCCCTTAAAAGTCTCCTAAATACTAAAAGCAGAATTTAAGACACTGTATAAATAGATCATATAGGCCTTACTTGATAAATAAGCCAAAGGTAATAAAATTAAATTTTGAACAAAATGTTTAAATTTGTTTATTAATAAAAATATCTTAAATTATATTTTTTAACTACTTTTAGTCTATTTTTTATACATCCAGTCCTTTGTACAGTCTGGGTGCAACTGGTTTCCCAAGTCCCATTGTAATTTTCTCAGTTGGTTCTTCTCCTGAAAAAAAAAGTTTGATAACTCCTAACTTCAAAAAAATATATTTTTGAGATTTCTGCTCCAAATGCTTTCTTTTACATAAACTTAGACTTTTACCAAGTTATAAAACCGTATCTATAGGGGAAATGTTAAAACATGATATAAGAATTTGCCATATCTAACAAAATATTCGCATATTCCTAGAATAGACGCGGTATTTCTTCGTTCCCAAGAAAGCACGCCGTAAATCTAAGCGCGCGGTTAAAGATACCGCATCTATTTATAGTAAATACTTTATTCCGCTTTATTTCTTGGTTTGTAGGCGTGAAAAAATGGTCGCGAACAGGTGGCATTCTATTGTTCTCTTTTAGATGAAAGTTTTAAAAACGTTAGATTTTCTTTGCAAGAAAGGAATGAAATAATCTGGACCTCCAACGGCTTTTGTTGAAACTCTTGATAAACCTTACAGATTTTCAAGACAAAAAGCAGAATTTGTTACAATTAATCGGACCACTCATCCCAGATATTCGGAAACATTTCTAGATGGATCTACCTGAACGCGATGAGTAATGTTTTGTTCATTTTCGATTATAGTTTTTTCCTGTTTGTATTTTTTTGACATTAATATTTTAATTTTTATCATTAAAGAAAATTGTTTAGTTTTGATTATAAGCTCATTTTAAAACTGAAAATGTTTTTCTTTAATCTGTTAGGACAATTTTCGATATTTATATTTTCTGCAACCTACGTTGCTTTGGTTAATTTTGGAAATTGAATCCGTTTAAAATCCCAGGGACAAAGATGTTAAGAGTCAAATTATCTGTAACTAATATACGGTAATTTTTTCAAATGCATAACTAAAAAAAAAGCGGTATCGATAAATTTTATTACATACCGCTTTCTTTCTTAGAATATATGCTGATAAAATAATTTTAAAACGCCGTATGTTCCTTACATACGGCGTTGAAAAACTCTTGTAGTTACAACTAAAAAAACTATTGTACCAAAATTCCCAAGCCATGTGAACTATGAATCTACAAAAAAATATTTAGAAAGAGTTAGGAAATAAAAGGGCTATCGCAAAAACTTTAAACGCCGATATCTTGATTTGTGACTTTATGAAGATACGGCATTTATTCTTAGGAGGGCAATATGACTATCTAAAATATTAAAATATAGATTAAAAAACAGAAATAAAAAATAATGTATAAAAGTCTGATTATACTTTTAAATATAAGTTTGGCAGGACATGATGTTAGTCAGTAAGTTAAAAAAAGATTTATTTAAGTTTGAATGAGTGCTATAAATACAGTTTACTTAATGATCATATGGTGTAAATTAGGTTGTTACCCAATACTAAAGTGCAAGAAGAGTTACAAAACCTAAGGTTTTAAAACTTTAGTCTAGAATTTTTTAAAATTTTCATTTGCATAATTTTAAATTTTAAAAATAAAATCCACCTTAGTTGCCAACCGAATGTTGCAATATTATATATACCAACCTTCTTTTGCAATCCTATATTTGCTTTTAAGTGAAGGTTTATTGTAAACAATTTCAAGTTCCAGATCTTCTTTTGTAAGTTCTCCTTTAGCCTTACCCTCTCTTATAATTAATTCTTTCATTAAAGGAGGAAACTCCATGGTACGAGGAAGAATTCTTTTGGGTGCTTCCGACTTTGGAATATTCTTGCAGTAATTTGCTTCTTCATCTTTTGGAATAAGTTTATAATCAGTTTTGTATGAAGCTGATTCAATTAAAACAGGTTTTGGTATAAGTTTACCACGAAAAGTTTTCTCTACAAGAACACGGACCTTTCTCAGATTCTAAAATAAACAGATTTTTATGATCTTGTCAGAATTTTAAATTTGGGGTATTAAATTATTGTATAAAGAATAAATACCTTAATAAAAAATGTAACTATTGAATGAAAGTTGAAGGGAAACAATTAAATAAAATTTAGCAATGAAGAATATTCTTACGTCTAATGATTCATTTTCAGGCTGGGGTAAGGTTTCGATTTTTAAAATCTTTATATAACTTGGCTCTGGATATCTTTCAAACCTACTTCGAGTCACTATTCGTCCCACTCCAAAGTTTTTCAGATTCCCTAATATTTCCCATAAAGTTTTACCTTTAAAATCATGTGTTTTACCTATGTATTTAAAAGGCATTTTAAATTTGTAGGCGAGTAAGTTTTCAAAAATTCAATATTAATTTTTGTTTTTTGATGTTCTATTTTAAATGTGAGGTTAGAGAGTATATTTTTCTCTGAGGTGAGGTTAGAGAGATAAGGAGCACCATCTCTTATGGCTGTTTGGCACAAAAAGTGGCCCCAGAATAACATTAAATAGGAGGCGCTGGCGTGGCGAAGTGAACCAATGAAAGGGCAAGTTTTTAATTGCATCGGCGGATCCAGCGCATTAAGCGCTAATTTATCAAACCGTTTTTAAACTACCACTAGAGAGTCCAATGGATTTCATCAAAGCGTTTTAATAAAATACTTGAGCAAAAAATATAAATAAATACGAAAGAGAAACACCACAATCAACTGAGCATTGACAGTTGTAGAACAAACAGCAAAGTGTTTTTAAACATTTCGTTTTAATTCGTTTCATCAGAACTTCTCATGACGTCATTTGACGTTCCGCGCATAAATTCAGCGTACTTTTATCGATGGAATAAAGAACTTCCCCAAAATCAATGACCTTAATCGCAATATATAAAGTTAAGTTTAAAATCGCGAGGTTATTTGTTTAAAAACGGTTCTTAAGAACACCAGCGACATCTTAATTTAGTACAATTCGAGCTCTATTTTTGTAACACAGAGGTGGTGATCCTTACCTTTACAATCCCATTATTCCTTCATTCTCTGCATTAAGATGACTTGGACTTGCTGTATGCCCCGTTGCCAGCACAGTCCAAGGATCCATCTTGTTTAAAACCTTCTAGAGGCAATCTTGCCGCTCGGCATCGGCAGTGCGAACAAGCGTTCGATAGAGAAAGAAGAATAGATCAATAACCTTTCTTTCTCGTTTCGTATGCTAATATTGGTCGGCGGCCCGCTGATATTTTGCCGACCAACATCAGCACGCCGAGCGAGAGAGTTGTTTGTTTAACAAACCAGGAAATTTGAGTTTTAGGCATCTTGTTTTTATTTATTTTTTCTAAAGCTTTTTTTTTAAGGTTTATATACAAAAAGTAACTTAACGACTTCCGTTTTTGCCTTTAAAAAATTAACATGCGTTTGGGAAGCCTTTTTGGGAAACAAACGTTGATGGCCTAGAAAACCGGTTTATTTTTTAATTTCCCGAGCACCAAAGAGAAACACTATTTTCATATACATACAAGTACCGTGAAGTGTTTCGACATTTTAAGCTGATGTCTAATGCTTGTTTTTTTAGTTGTACGTGGTTACGTGGTAGCATGATCCTGCTATACATACTGAAACGTAACCTATTCTGTAACACTTACAGAACAGGTTACATTTGCTTCGGCTTAGCTATTCGCCTGGTAAAGCAGTAATGTCGTGAGTACAATGTACCTAATTAAGGTAAGATAATTAATTAAGGAAAAATAGGTGGGCGCCACGGTATTTCTTTTTATTCGGTTACTTTTAATTAGAATTTAACTTGGTTGGAAACACCGAAATTAACCAAGTTTAGAGATTAAGCTGTTGTTATTAATTTCACAAAGGTAGGAATTTAAATTCATAAACAGTCAGTTCAAATAAATGGTTTTTATTCATATTCTTAAGGAATGAACTATCAGTCAGTTCAAATAAATGGTTTTTATTCATATTCTTAAGGAATGAACTATTGAAAAAATATAATTTTAATTAATTTACAAACGAACCTCCCTGACGCATTATTTCTATTAAAATTAACGCAATATTTATTCTTGATGTAATAGGCATAATACCGTATACCTACTTGATCAAGCATCCGTAATATTATAAGCGCAAATAACCCCCTTTTAAATCAACTAAAAAATTAGTTTCCCTATCAGATCGGTTCTTACAATTTTGATAATTGTTTTACATTATTTACAAACAATATTATAATAAAAGAGAAACATGTCATCAAATGTAGGTTAATTACTTAGTTTTAAAAAAATAATAAAATTTCAATTTCTTCTAAAATAAATAGGTGAACAAAAAATATGGCGCGCAGATGTTGATATTCCCCATAAAAAAAGAAAAGGTAAAACCTGTTTTTCTGTTGGTTTCGGACAAAATGGCTGCTGGACGACACCGTGCTTCTACACTGGTAGTGGTCACGTGAAGAGCCAAACCATACAGGAACGATTGTCGAAACTGGATGAATTTACCAAAACGAAAAAACCGTAAAAACCCTGTTTGAAGAAAAACAGTATTAGGACCCTTAAAATTCGTACTAAAGACCAAACAATTTATAGTGATAATAAACTCAGTATTATACAGATATTTATGGGTATTTTAAGTATGAGTTAACTCACCATAAATGCGGGTTACAGGTTACCAACGGAAGAAGTCAGTGGCTACTCCTACAGAGGAAATGAACATTGCACACTGCAAATAAAAACACCCAAAATTAGCAAGATGACTTGGATAAAACTAGATTTGAAAATTGAAAGAAAATAGCATTTATCACTATATTAGAATTTTAACATACCTGTTTGCAAATCAACCGTTAATAGTCCTGATAAAACATCACCAGTTGACCATAGCACGCCATACCATAAGAAAATATGCAAATTTTAATGCATCACACGTGAATTTGGCAGAACCGCCATTAGGCAAAAAAAAAACCGCCTGAGCAGGAAAAGAGAACCTGTTGTCTCGCCGGTACAATATCTGCTGCCCGGAAACGAGAAAATCGTACCCACATATCGAAGTACTTGTGTGAATATTTCTACTGAAAATCGAAGACAAATTGTGGCAACACTGCGACTTGTGCGGCCGTGTAGCTTCACCACCGAGGCGTTATCAGTAAAGCGATCTGAAACGGCTTTAGTTAAGCAGGCGTCACGTGGAAAAGGGCAGCGGTGCCGCAGTTATTACTTAATAAAACAGGTTTAGAAATCGTTAAATTTATTTGTATAAGAAAATAATTAATTGCCGTTGATACTAATTGAATATAATATTATTATTATGAAGAAAACTATATAAAAAACAACTTGTAGCTTTAAACGCTACAATTATCCCTCTCCCACAAAAAAATTAGTTATCAAAGATAACTATATTTTTTATCAATATTAAAACGCAACAAAAAAAAATTAAGTAAAAGGTTTGAACCTATAAATTATAACATATTCATTTGTCCAAACAAAATGGGGGCATCGTTTGTAGTACGATGACCAGAACTAAAATATGCCAGAGCATAGAAAGAAACATATTGAGGGGAATGCAAGGGTACTCTTGCAACAGTACTGATATTGATCAGTTCGGATACGACCCCACCAGACCCTAACATGGCCCAATCCGGCGTATGCACGTGAACCCAGCATAGTAGGGCTAGGATTCTGAGAATCCTAGTGCCATTGCGCGCTATCACAGACGATGACCCTGCAATACATATAGTATATACTGCAGAGACACAACCTGTGCCCATTCCCAGGCCCTCTTATACCCGGACCTAAGCTTCCGCCCCGGTATCTGGCACCAGCTGTTTTCTTTTTTTTTTTTAAAGAAAACCCGCACCCGGACACCCAACATCACCTACTGAAGGTCGGCCCTCTCTATTACCAGATGGAAAATCCTCAACATGGTAGAGAAAAAAGATTAAGCTACTAATAGGTTAAACTTAATCTAAAGAAATTATAACCATAAAAATATACCCTTTAAAGGACTATAAAATATCATAATACTACTATCATTATATATTTTACTATAAAAATATTAAAGAATCACATTAAACGTTTTAGAAAAATTATAAACTTGCAGCAATTGTCACTAAAGAAACAAACAGACTTTTTATCGTCCCAAGACAAGGTAGGTAAGATACAATTGAGTGCTCTAACATAAATCTATTCGTCATACTTATTTAACTTGATAACTGCGCGTATCACACGTCCTTACGGAGTCACAATAGGTAGGTCTAAATTGGTAGGTGTCTAAATTGGTAGGTCTCTAAAAATAAGACGACGAAAAGCAAAACACTCAAAAATATTAATTACAATTTTGACTGCTGATTTATTAAAAAATTATTTAAAAAAGGAATTCCAAGAAATTCTAATGATATAAAAATTATACTACAAGGTAGTGAAGGTACAAAGGTAAAGATAATTAATCAGACAAAATTAGCTATAATCCTAAAAACGATTTGACAGCTAAAAACTTACTAAACCAGTAAACGCGAAAAGAGTTCCTTCCAAGGAAACAAACTAATCGAACAAGCAGTAACTGACTAGTAGTTGTCTGTAAGGAATCTGAGTCTGTATATAGGTATGTATATATACAAATCAAAAGGCATGGCAAGTATATGCAAAATTAGATAATTCGAACATTATTCAAAAATTTTGTAAGGTAAGGTACAGTAGTATTTCTACTCAAGGCAAGATAAAGTAGCATTTCTACTTAAGGTAAGATAAAGTAGAATCTCTACTTAAGGTAAGATAAAGTGGAATCTCTACTTAAGGTAAGATAAAGTAGAATTTCTACTTAAGATAAGGTAAGACATATTAAAACCGACGGATAAAGTAACAGATAACTTGGTAAAAACCAAACAGGTAATATATTTACAAAACTATAAGAATGTACATTAAGATAAAGGTAATTATTCTAAATTTAAAAGGAAATAGGAATGACTAATTATCATCATCATTATCAGAACAATCTACAGCGGAATCACCGCGGTAAGGTAATAAATCTTTAGCATGCCAGGTACCTGCCCTGGAACCATCTAAATTTTTTAACTCATATACTAAAGGAGAGATTTTCTTATGAACCACGGAAAGTATACGTTTGGGACTTAACTTTGCCGCAAACTTATTTGCTGCACTAGAAAGCGCTTTATTGGGACGCCACACTTTTTCACCAACCTTAAAATTCAAATCCCTTTTTCTAAGGTTATAGGACTTTGCATTCCTTTCATAGGCTTGGTGAAGCCTTTGACGTACTTCAGCAAAAATTTTACGAAAATCTGTCAAATCAGCTGCATATGTGTTTCTATCACCAGGTAAAATTTCTTGTTTCTCATCATGATTATTGTTAACAGGATCCTGGGAGTAATAATTTCCGGAAAGTGGAACATGCCTACCAAAATTAAGATACGAAGGAGGAAAACCAGTAACTTCATGAACAGAAGTATTAATGGCCTGTCTGATTTCAGGTACATGAAGATCCCAATCATCATGTTTATCAATATAACAACGAATAGCAGTGCCAATTGTTCTATTATTACGTTCAACGAAATTGCACTGTGGGGAATAATATGGAGTATATCTAATTTTAACAATAATATGGAGTATATCTAATTTTAACGTCAAAGTCGCTACAAAGTTTTTTGAAACTTTGGCTAACTAAGTTGGAACCATTGTCACAAATAAGGTACTGAGGGACACCATAATTAAGAAATATGTCTTCTTTAAGGTGTTTAACAATGAATGAGCATTTCGTAAAGGAAATAATAATGTAAATTTAGAGAACCAGTCAGCAATTACCAAAATCAATTTATTTCCCTTCTTGCTACGAGGAAGAGGACCAATCAAATCCAATGCAATAACCTGAAAAGGACGATCAACAATTTTTTCTTTTCCCATAAAACCAATTTTAGGAAGGTTTGTTGGTTTGTATGCACCACAAACTAAACAAGCTTTAACGAACTTCAAAACATCGTCACGCATATGAGGTCAATAATAAGATTCTTGCACTCGAAAAAGTGTTTTTCTAAAACCAAAGTGAGCCATAGTAGGTGGATTATGACAATTTTCCAAAACTTTTATCCTGTGGGCCTTAGGAACCAAAAGTTTCCACTCTCTTTGATTGAAAGTATAATATGAGTTCGTCGGAATGAATTTATAAATTATTTGATTCTCAACCTTCCACTGGGGATACTTTTCTGGCGATTTCTGAATTTTGTCACGCATGGATGAATACCATTGGTCAACTTGATCGGCATCAAAAGTCATAATTGAAACTTCACCAAAAGTGTGAGAAGTAGAGGGAATAACTTCCTCTGTAGTGTCAGAGTTAGGTAACGAATAAGGTATGCGACTAAGCGCATCAGGTACCACATTAAACTTGCCTTTTCTGTGCTCCAAATCAAAAGCATGCTGCCTTAACTTTATTAACCAACCAGAAAGTCTACCCGAAGGATTCTTCAAATTATTTAACCAGAGCAAACTATAATGATCCGTCACAACAGTAAAACAAGCGCCCTCAATCCAAGGCCTAAATTTTTCGACACAGAAGATAACTGCCAAACACTCTCGTTCAGTAACGGTATAATTTCGTTCTCCCCTAGACAAAGCACGGCTGGCATAGGCCACTACACGTTCTTCCCATCAATAAACTGAGTGAGAACACCACCAAGTCCAACATCAGAGGCATCAGCTTGAACTATGAACTTTTGCGAGAAATCAGGTTGTGACAAAACAGGAGCAGAAATTAATTTTTCCTTAATAGCAATAAAGGCACTTTCAGCCTCATCTGTCCAGGAAATCTGTTCTTTTTTCTTTTTACCCTTAAGCAAAGCATTCAAGGGACTAACAAGTGAAGAAAAGTCCTTAATAAACCTCCTATACCAGGAACACATGCCAACGAAACGTTTGACTTCAGTTGTAGTTCTAGGACGAGGATAATTGATCATAGAAGACACTTTATCAGGATCAGTTGATAAAGAATTATTTCCTACGATGAAACCTAGATATTTAAGAGTAGTTTGAAAGAACTTACACTTCTCAAGATTCCAGTGAGACCAGCCTCTTCAAGGAGTTTCTTAGCAGTCTCCAAAAGCTCTAGATGATGTTCTAACGTAGGTAAGCACAAGAGAATATCATCCAAATAGGAAAAGATATATGGTTCAAACATAGAATCAACAAGTCTCTGTTGCGTCTGCGCACTATTACACAAACCAAAAGGTACGACTTTGAATTGAAATTGACCTCTACCAATAATAGAAAAAGCCGTCTTTTCTTTCGACGCTTCATCCAATGGGATTTGCCAGAAACTCTTTCTCAAATCAATAGCAGATATAAACTTAGCATTACGAAGATTATTCAAAATGCGATCAATATGAGGCAACGGAAAAGAATCATGCTTTGTCAACTCATTAAGAAAACGTCCATCGAAACAAAATCTATATTCTCCATTGGGTTTCTTTACTAATAATGTGGGAGAACACCAAGGACTCTGGGATTCCTCAACAACACCAAGTTTTAACATTGAATCTAATTCTTTTTTTAAGATTTCTTGCACGTAAGGTGAAAGTAAATAAGGTTTCTTTTTAAAAGGTTTCGCATTGCCGGTATCGATAATTAACTGAATTTTATTGGTCTTGCCCAGCCTGTCCTTGCTGTCAATCTGCTTAAAGGTCTCAATAACCTTTTCAGCTTTAACTCTATCCATAGGTGAGAGATCATCAAGAGAAGAAAGTTTAGAGAAAGAAAGTTTAGTATCGACATTAGAAGACTAAGATATAACCTCACTTTTACCTGTCCAAAATGTTCAAAAAAACTAATTTCAACAGTATTTCGTCGTGGCCAAGATGCTGTTAATTCCTTAAAAGATTCTAGCTCAGTGGGTAGCTGCTGCGGCTAGCTCAGTGGGTAGAGCACGAGACTCTTAATCTCGGGGTCGTGGGTTCGAGCCCCACGTTGGGCGCCAATTTTGAAACGTAACCTATTCTGTAACACTTACAGAACAGGTTACATTTGCTTCGGCTTAGCTATTCGCCTGGTAAAGCAGTAATGTCGTGAGTACAATGTACCTAATTAAGGTAGGATAATTAATTAAGGAAAAATAGATGGGCGCCACGGTATTTCCTTTTATTCGGTTACTTTTAATTAGAATTTAACTTGGTTGGAAACACCGAAATTAACCAAGTTTAGAGATTAAGCTGTTGTTATTAATTTCACAAAGGTAGGAATTTAAATTCATAAACAGTCAGTTCAAATAAATGGTTTTTATTCATATTCTTAAGGAGTGAACTATTGAAAAAATATAATTTTAATTAATTTACAAACGAACCTCCTTGACGCATTATTTCTATTAAAATTAACGCAATCTTTATTCTTGATGTAATACGCATAATACCGTGTACTTGATCAAGCATCCGTAATATTATAAGCGCAAATAACCCCTTTTAAATCAACTAAAAAATTAATTTCCCTATAAGATCGTTCCTTACAATTTTGATAGTTGTTTTACATTATTTACAAACAATATTATAATAAAAGAGAAACATGTCATCAAATGTAGGTTAATTACTTAGTTTAAAAAAATAATAATAAAATTTCAATTTCTTCTAAAATAAATAGGTAAACAAAAAATATGGCGCGCAGATGTTGGTATTCCCCATAAAAAAAGGGAAGGTAAAACCTGTTTTCCTGTTGGTTTCGGACAAAATGGCTGCTGGACGACGCCCTGCTTCTACACTGGTAGTGGTCACGTGAAGAGCCAAACCATACAGGAACGATTGTCGAAACTGGATGAATTTACCAAAACGAAAAAACCGTAAAAACCCTGTTTGAAGAAAAACAGTATTAGGACCCTTAAAATTCGTACTAAAGACCAAACAATTTATAGTGATAATAAACTCAGTATTATACAGATATTTATGGGTATTTTAAGTATGAGTTAACTCACCATAAATGCGGGTTACAGGCTACCAACGGAAGAAGTCAGTGGCTACTCCTACAGAGGAAATGAACATTGCACACTGCTATAAAAAACACCCAAAATTAGCAAGATGACTTGGATAAAACTAGATTTGAAAATTGAAAGAAAATAGCATTTATCACTATATTAGAATTTTAACATACCTGTTTGCAAATCAACCGTTAATAGTCCTGATAAAAACATCACCAGTTGACCATAGCACGCCATACCATAAGAAAATATGCAAATTTTAATGCATCACACGTGAATTTGGCAGAACCGCCATTAGGCAAAAAAACCGCCTGAGCAGGAAAAGAGAACCTGTTGTCTCGCCGGTACAATATCTGCTGCCCGGAAACGAGAAAATCGTACCCACATATCGAAGTACTTGTGTGAATATTTCTACTGAAAATCGAAGACAAATTGTGGCAACACAGCGACTTGTGCGGCCGTGTAGCTTCACCACCGAGGCGTTATCAGTAAAGCGATCTGAAACGGCTCTAGTCAAGCATTCGTCACGTGGAGAAGGACAGCGGTGCCGCAATTATTACTTAATAAAACAGGTTTAGAAATCGTTAAATTTATTTGTATAAGAAAATAATTAATTGCCGTTGATACTAATTGAATATAATATTATTATTATGAAGAAAACTATATATAAAAAAACAACTTGTAGCTTTAAACGCTACAATTCTTGGGAAAACGGAAGTGTCTCTGACACGAACCGGTTTTTCTGTGGGTTCCCTAGTCGTCTTTCACTTCCGAGTATTTAAATGGATAGTTATGCCAATATTTAATTATTTTTTATAATGTTTGAATGATTTTCTATGGTTTATAGTGAAGCCTAACGATAAAATCATTCTGGAATGCGCATGGCAAAATGGAGGACTGACTGAATCTCGAGTCATATAATTAAAACAAGAAAAGACAAGTGACATCCTAGGACTAGCAATGGGCATATTCGGATGATCACAGAATAAAAAAGGGTTAGCGGATGGTTTTAATATTCGAATATTCGCATTCCGGAAGCAACGACTATAGCATACTAAAGGACTGCTCAGATTGCCGAATTTGTCTGGCAAGATCAAACTCGTTCTGACGTCACCACCGGTGCTGGCTAGTGCTGGGATATCGACACAAAACATCGATGTTGATCTCTCAATCACTCAAAAAATTAATATTTTATTTTCAGAGTTATAAAAATTGGGTTTAAAACTTTTGAAGGGTAAACATCGATGTTAGTGTCATCTAACATCGATGTTAAAAACATCTAACATCGGTAACAAAACATCGATAAACGTCGCCCAGCATTATTTAGCACCGGTGGTGACGTCACAGCCGCTGCCCGCTTCTCATAAATTTTCCAACGTACGTTAAATGGAACAGAGCAGTCCTTTAGTATATAGTCGTTCTTCTGGAAGATCTTCATATTCAAAATATCATTCGACAAATGAAACATTGACCGATCAACGCCAGTCGATATTCGATATATTGCGCCGACCGTCGATTCACCCCGAAGTCGAAGCGTTTGCTTTCGAAATAAGAAATTATTCTGGATAAATCAGTTGTCGGAAGATGAAAAATAAATTATTTTGTTTTGGCTTTTGATTTCAGTCATTGGGTTGATGTTGTGTTCGCATACGTATTCGTGTACGTTTTCAATTTGTTTTGCTGTTATTGCTGATGCGGCGGAAGTTTTGTTTTTGTTTTAATTCGTAATTATTGGTGTGGTGTATAGAATAGTACACAGTGGCCGCCAAAAAGTCGACATTTTGTGGAAAATTTCCATTCTTGATATGATTGAACCGCGAATCGAATGAACCATCATCCGATAAGTAGTATTCGAGTATCCGAATGAAATATGCGAATCATTCAAAACATTTCTATATTCTAATATCGTTCGGAAGATCATTCGGAAGGTTCCATCACTACCTGGGACTATCGTTTTGGTCTTCGTCAAGTAACTACGCGTTTTAAAGGTGGCGTACCATAGGCGTTAAAGCGTTGCGTAACTGTTAAAATTCTTAAATATGATTGGTTAACGTAACGTCAAAATAAAAACAAACCAATTAGGTTTTAAAATTTTGAGAGTTACGCTACGCAAATTACGCCCGTGGGACGCCGCCATAGGAGCTACAAAGCTTTTTTTGAAAATGACCGCTGTAGGCGAGGAAAACCATGTTTTTACTCCCGAGAACGAAAGGGAAATTCACCCTGCCATTTAGAATTGGCGGAAAAGTGTTTTCGGCGTTTTAGGGTGATTTGAAAATAAACGTATTAGCGTAGCCTGCAGTGGTCAAAGTACATACATTGTGAGTACAAAAAAGGGCTCTGACAGGAACGGGTTTTATCTCCTTCGTTTTTTTTTTACTTCCGTCTACTTGCATCTGTTTGTAAAAAAAATTAAGACTTTTTGTTCTGTATATGTTTCGATAATTTCCAGATAATGGAATTATTCCAGTAATATGCTGACTAAATGGGCGCCTGATGAAAGCCCAAGTATTAACAACAAGTGACTTAACCTAATTTTTGTTATTGTGCATATTTTGTAGAATATTTGTTTACATTTTTGTATTGCTTGTAATTCTTTAGATTTATTAACAAACCTGTATTTTCTGCAAATTTTTGAAATTATATTTATTTTCGGTAATCACCTATTTTATCTGCTGATATGGTAATTTTTTTTAAATATGTGCAATGTTTTTTAATCCGATTTTAATGAACACAGCTTTAGATAAGATATCCTATACAAAAATATTGATACAGTATCCATTGTCCTGTGGAATAAGTTAATTAAACTTGTTCAAACATGGATATGAAAGAAACTGATTCTAACTCCAGAGACTCAAATGATGTACCCAAAACATGGCTTGGTACCAGCATAACAGATATTTGCAAGGGGAAAGGACATTGGTCGTTTGCTGTTAGTCCTGTTACACCCTCAAAATACCATGCTGTTCTCTATGAAATGCCAGTTACACTACAGGGCCCTCCAAGACCTCATTTCTCACAACCACATTTATGGGATGACGATCATGTTAGAATGCCATGCTCAGAAAAGAATTTATTTCCAGTATGTGAAGTAAGTATCCATTTAGGTATTTTGACTAAAATGACCGCTAAATAGGTTTGTTGTTTGTTTGCTTAAAGGTTCCAATTGAATTTTTATTTAGTTAATATTTGTTAATACTTAAATATGAAAATTTATTTTAAAAGCCGAGAAAAAATTAGGAAATTTGTATATATATTCAAATTATTAAGTAGTTCTGCATTTATTTGTTATTAATGAAGTGCTAGTAAGAATGTCTTGTTCTTAAGATATCTTTTCATAATTACCTATTGATTAAGTCTCTTCTATTTGTAGAATGGTGAAGATGTTATCCGACCAAGGTGGAGTGTCATAAAAAAAGTTCTATCTAAACCTATATTATCAAGCTATGAATTCGAAGAAGCTTTAAATAAATATAATAGTTCATTGCCGAAATTTGAGGCTTTGCACTATTTTTTTAATGAGGTAAGTAATTTAAATTTATTTAGTTGTGCACACACTGCACAGGTTGTCTGGTTATAAATGTAACCCCCCATTAACATTTTTATATGACTTTGGGGAAAAAGGAGTTCAGTATAAAAGTTTCAAATAAAATTTAAAAAAAAAACATCTTTCACCTAGACAGAGTGTTTCAGAAGGTTTGGACGTGGTTCTACTATCTTATTTCAAATGAGTCCCTTTTTTTATTAGAGATTTGCATCTTCCTTGAAATTCTAAACATATTTTATGTAGCATTTCCTATGTCGCCTTTAATGGTTTCATCGCAAAATGCAAAAAACTATAGGCTTTATCACTATGTTTATTCATTTATCCATTAGGCATGAAGTTTGACATATGTCAAATGACTTTCTTTCACCCTGATATTAGTTTTAATTATTATTTGGTAAAATATTACTTAACTATGGTTGTTTAAACAAGAAAGGAAAGACATTTATAAATGTTATGTTAAGAATAATTATAATCAAAAAAGGGCCCAAAGGGAATATAGGCGTATGTATGGCGGCAAATGGGGTGTTCCGGCTGCACAAACATTTAAAAGGACCTATGACCAAGTGGAGGAAACCACATAATTTAAAAGAAAGAAGAAAACAATTCCCAGAGATGAGGATCATGCAAACGATGAACTAAACATTCTTTTAAACTTTGAAGATATGTATAACAATGATATTAACTTAAACCTATATTGTATTGATATATTTGATACCTAACATATAACGTATAATGTTAAACGGTTTGTGTGTGGCTGTGACTACCAATTTCTTTAGTTTTAATAGCTCTAAGCATGAATTGTAATACTTTTTAACTATATTCTGTTTGCCTATGTAAATTATTGATTAGCTAAATAATGAATGAATAATAATAATGAATATTCGCTAAATAAAGAATTTAATAATAAAAACGTTTTTATTGCAAAAAACTATTATATTTGCATATTTATGAGCATTATTTTCATTTCAGTGAAGCCTGAAGAGTCGCTTAAAAATGCTAATAGGGATTTGAATAAAACTAAGTGGAAAGTGGATATCACATTACACAAATATAATTATCATCCATTTAAAATATCACCAGTTCAAAGGCTTACCGATGTCTATAAGAAAAAGAAAGCGGGTCTTATCTTTTGCCCAAACATGGTAAACAACATAAATAAGGACTGAAACTACTTACACAATATATTATTTACTGATAAAGCAATCTTTGTTACTTCTGGGGTATATAATAGAAAAAATACACATTTTTGGGCATCACAAAACCCACGGAATATACGTGAAATAAAATATTCTGGTCTGTATAAAAAATCAAAATTTTTCCTTCGTAAGTTATATTTGTTTTACATTTAATCTTATTATAGTGAATGGCATGAAAAAAATTAAGGAGTTTCAAAGACAAATTGTTGGGAGAATATCAATTTTATGTCGTTTTTTTTTCAGTAATTATTTATTTACAAACTTAACAGATTACAAAATCCGATTACAGAGTAGGAAGAGATTATCTTAAAAGCTACACTAAAAACTAATCATTAATATATAACTGCAGTGTTAATGCATGTTTCAACTTATTCCTATTTAAATGAAAAATGTCACAATCTTGTCTAAAATTATTAACATATCTACACATAACGTTAATGGGCGCATTCATGTAGTTATTTGTTCGATGTGGATCTAAATAGAACGTAGAAGGATTTCTAGTTCTATGCATTGGCACACAGAAATTAAGTTTTGAAACTAAAGTTATGTCATCTATTTCATTATGAAGTAATTTATGTAAAAACATTACAGAACTTATTTATTTATTTATTTATTTACGTATTGGACATTTACAAGGATTACAAGTATAGATAAATATAATACTAAACACTAATTATCTACTAACTAACTCACTAAAATAACCTTCTTGGCTACAGTTTTAAACGTGCTCAAAGAAATGTCAAAGAAGTCCAACTGATCGTAAAACTTATTAACATTCCTAGCTATTCTATTTATAGCACTGTACAGCAAGTAATACGCGCGACAGTAGGGTACATGTAAAAGGACTAAAAACTCTTCGCTTTTCCAGACTATACAATTTATATTTTTCCCTAAGTTCTATCTTAGAAATAGTAGTATCATATATTCTAGTTTCTTTAAAAAACAGATATCCTAAAAATTTATTTTGAACTTTTAGTATATTTATGATTTTCACATATAGGACTCCAAATGCGGGAAGCATATTCCAACCCACATCTTACATATGATATATATAATTTTCTTACACAATGTATGTTTTTAAAATATTTACAATTTCTAACTATAAACCCGTACATTCTATAAGCTTTTTCTGAAATATTTTGAATATGGTTTCTAAATGTTAACTGTGAATCGAACATAACACCCAGATCCTGCATTTCATTAACACGAGCCAACACCGTGTTATCCATTTTATATTCAAAATTTACTGGAGTTTTCTTATGTGTAAAAGTAACAGTGCAAAATTTGCTGATATTGAAATATAGTTTATTCTCTTTGGACCATAGTAAAATATGGTTTAGATCTTGCTGGAGCAAGAGACTGTCATTTTTATCTTTAATTTTTGAGAACAATTTCAAGTCGTCAGCAAACATTAAAATATTTCCATTTTTTACGGTACTTATTAAGCTAATAATAAATAAAATAATAGTAAAGGGACTCCTGAGGTAGCCAAGTACGGCTCCGTAGAGTAACCCTTTACTACAACTCTCTGGTTCGATTTCTGAAATATGATTTTACAAATTCAACAAGGCGTGGATGGAAGCCAAATTCGCCGGACAATTTATTTAATAGAACTGTGTGTGATACTTGGTCAAAAGCCTTAGCAAAGTCCTTATATACCACATCGACCTGCTATCTGCTATCTAGTTGTTCTGATATATATTGAGTTATACCAAACAAATTAGTGACTGTTGATCTTTTACGCACAAAGCCATGTTGATAAAGAGCTAATTTGTTAAAGACTGAGATGTACAAATATTTTTCAATTATGGTTTCAAAAACTTTAGCAGGAGCACAGAGTATTGCTATTCCTCTATAATTAGTAATATCCAATTTATTCCCTTTTTTGAAGATAGGGCATATTCTAACTTCTTTCCATTTATTTGGAAAGGTGCAGGTTTTTAGTGATAAATTGAAAAGTAACTTTCGTGGCTCAGCTAAAAACCCTATTATGCCTTTAAGGATATAACTTGGTAAATTATCTGGTCCCACAGCCTTACCGACCTTGAGGTCTCTAACCGCATCACACACATCTAAATAATTCACACAGTTAAGCCTCACAGAATCATATAAACTATTATTTTCCTCATTACTAAAATTATTTAGTTTTGTTTGATATACAGAGCTAAAATAAGATCCAAATGCATCAGCAATTGATTTACCGTCAGAATATTCATTGTTACTCCAAAACATATTATTTGGTATTGAAACGGAACTCTTTTTATCTTCAAAGAACTGCCAAAACGACCTGGAATCATGACCAATGTCTTGCTCTATTTTTTCTAGATATAGATTGTATGCTACTTGTATATCATGTTTTAACTTTGATCTGAGTTGAATCAATTCATTTTTAAAATTATTATTGCCGGATTTTCGATATTTTGTTCTTAGTTTATCCTTTTTTAAGTTTTTTATTATATCATTATTAAACCAGACTGGATATCTTTTAGTTGGAAGACATTTTGGTACACATATTTCGAATATATCATATATCCTATTATAAAAATAATCTACAGCTAAATCAACATTGGTAAATAATTCCAGATGGCTCCAATCAATTTGCTGAAACATCTGATACATTACATCATAGTTTGCCCTTCTAAAGTTAAACCTATCTACATTGTTTGTAATTAAATCTTTTTGTTTTGGCTCTTTTAACTTAGAGCTAATCATTAATGTTGGATGATGTATATCCTCCAAAACAAAACTAAATGTACTTCTATTAACACTACATTCTGTGCCTGTAATAACAAGAGCTAAAATTTTGTTATTATTATTACTTATTCCATTTATTTGCTTACAATAAAAAAAAACTAAGAAAAATGTGCAATGAGTCCACAAAATTGTCCTTCACGGAGGTATTCATATAAAATTCATTGAGACGTGGAATATTAAAATCGCCAACTATGATGTAACAGCTATCAAATAAAAAATGTAGACCCTCCAAAAATGCAAAACAGTCATCACGAATCAAAGCAGAGCAATTTGAAGTAATATAAATTACAAACACATAAACAAAACTATAACTGCTTGTAAAAACCTTTACACATACAATGTCAATATCAGGCTCATTGAAGTCCAAAGGTACTCTACAACTTCTGTAGGAGTTTTTTATGTATGAGCAAGTCCACAAATATGACCCTGTCAAATCCTCATTGGATGACCTTTTACCCTTAGATTTTTAAGTATAAGTTCTGAATCACTTTGTTTACCTCTCTTACTTCAGTGTTTTTTAGGCATTAGATAAAGAAGAATCTGCACCCTTTTTTACAACGATACTACCAAGGATAATACAATTAGCTCTTAAATTACCTGAAATACTTCCAGGAGGTATCCCACTACTCAAACAGCATCACAACAGGTCACTGAGTTTGTCTCAACTACAAATCTCATGCCTTTTAGCTAATGCATTTCTTTGTACTTTTCCATGGAAAAAGAATGTGGCTGTAAGCTATCCCGGAATAAATTTTGTAGGGTAAGTATATCAACACATATTATTCAGTATCCAGTTTTGTTGCATTACATTATTTAGCTTTAATCAAATAATAAAAATGTTTGAAGTATTGTTATTCTTTTTGAAAACTAATTTTTATTTTTCTTTTTAGTCTTTTTTCTGCATTTGCTAGACCTAAAAGAAAACAGTGTATCTGTGAAAAATTAAAGTGCTTGTGCAATTATTTTCGTCGAGTGACACAAAATAGTAAGTATTTTTTTTATTAAACTCAATCAAGACTGAGTATAAAACACATATTGCTCTTCCTATTAACTGCGAATTTGTGTTTTTAAATAAAAAAGTTCAGTAAGCTTGACCACCCTTCGTGACAATTTATGTAACTTTAAAACCCTTAAACGTTTAAAAAAAACCTAATTTTTTTATGCAGCAGTTGTGAAAATTACTAGATCTATCAATAACAAAAGGGTTTACTTAAAATAGTTAAATAAGAAACTGCAAAATAAAGAACTAAGGCATCAAAAGAGCAGCTTGTGAGTCTACAGGACTTACCTAAATTTTAAAATATCATAGTAAATAGTAAACTATTTATTTCATTATGCTTATCTATGTATTTAAGCACTACTAACTACCAGGTGGGTCACCATGTGTTGACCTTCGATTGTGCCCTAACGATAAATGATACAAAAAGACTTAATAAAAGTTTTAGATTTTTAAAAGATGCCATTTTCTAAAATAACCGACCAAAATTATTATTTTAAAATAGAATATCCTATCCGGTATTATTAAAAAACTAAAATGTGCAAATTGTTTTACCAGGAGTTAAAGCGTTTTGATTTATTATAGAGTTTAACATTTAATTATTTATGCAGCCATATTAAAAAAAAATAATAATAATAAGCCTTATAGACATTAATGTATTATTTAATTTTAAAAACAAACAAAATATGACACAGAATAAAATTTTCCAACATCTTTTAATGTTTTTCATATTTAAAAATTATAAGTAGAAGTGTAGAAGTTTTTCTTTGTATTCATATTAGTTTGGGTATAGTAGGAATTATTCCCATTTGGAGTTACATCCTCCAGATGAAAAAAAATATAGCGTAATACTTCTTTAAAAAATTGATCCTTTTATGAACAATATCTGGCAACACCATCAAATATTTTCTATTATTTATTTTTTTTTACTTGAAGCTTATACTATTGATCCATCTTCTTAAGGAGTCGATGGTAAACTCAAAATATTTAATTTCTTTCCTAAACTTTTTTCTTATTGTTGTCAATGATACATATTCATTTCTGGCGTACATGGAATAAATTGTGTCCTGAACTATATTTTTTCAAGTATGTTGTAATTTTGGTTTTTGCGATCTTTTGCCTAGAAGACAGACAAAAAAAATTCCCTAGTTTAACATAGTTTGTGACAAATCTATCAGCGACATAAGCAAAAATATATAATTTTATATAGATCATTGACATAAGTTAATATGGCATATTGTTTAATAATCCGTGTTTTCAAGTTTGTTGTTAGTTTTACGCCCTCTAGCGGTGGAATTAGAAAATAATTTTCAGCATTTTCTCGAGGCCTATTTTACTGTTTTTTTTTCCAAAAAGCTATGCGATGAACGGTTCCCGAGACATCGCCGGAGGACAATCTTATCAGGACACCCTGTATACAGTGTATATAAGTACGGACATAAGTTAAGTAAGTACATAATTTTATGTACAATCGAAACGTGGTATGATATGCAAGATGTATTTAAAATTAATATATTTTTATGCGATTCGACGTTTTTGGGCGTAGAATAGCATTTTCCAAAATATATTAATGTTTCATTTCTGAAAAAATCTTAAACTCTTGTAGACAGTTTTTTGTTTAAGTTAAAAAAAAATTTAAAAATATATTAAAAAATTAATTAAATTTTTATTTTTTAAAAAAATATATTTTATGAAATAATATTTTCCCAAAACATCTTTTTTTCATGTTTCTTTATTAGAAATTGTTTCCAGATCAAGAAGCAATGGGCGGATAAAGGGATCCTATGTATAGGTAATTTTATTTTTTTCTAGATAAATACACAATTTTTTATACGGGTTTCAAATTATGTTTAACACATCCCTTTTAATAACAGTGATGGTGAACCCTTTTCATATCATAATCAGAACTGTCAAAACTTAAAGTTTAACTTTTTTTTTAAAAATATTTTACTTAAGTATTTTTTTTTAAAATAATTTTTTACTTGTAGTTAATTTATTTATATTAAAATAGGAACTTTTACTTGATTTGACCCAAGTAAATTATTTAAAAAATTTTCCCCCGAAGTATTACGACGTACTTGAAGTTTTAAAAAAAAAAATATTTAAGTAAAAAAATATTAAAATAAAAAGAAAGATAATCGCGCAAACAGGTTAAAACAGGAAGATCGCCCGACAAAGTATAGATAATAACAAGTAATGTAACTCTCCTTTTTGCTACTGATTCTCTCAGTGACCTCGAGTCGAAAAACGGTACCCTGAAATCGTCATATCTGCAAGCCATAGATAAAAAAAATAAATTAGAAAGTCAAGCTAGGTGTTTATAGTCTATTAACGTACTCGAGATAGTGAGTAAAAAAAAAGGGTCGCCAAATATGAATATTTTGATTGGCTGCTTTTATTGCTTTTTTTGTCTGTATCAAAAAAATAATAATGTATTTTAATTTTATATATATATATATATATATATATATATATATATATATATATATATATATATATTAAAAAAATATAATATAATTTTTGGGTGGAAAAATGTGTATGGAATACTAAAAATACTATTTGTGTATTCCGTTAGAGAATCAAATTTAAAGATTGCAACGTAATATCACAAGCAACGTAATGACAGTCTTTCAACTTAATATCTGTCACATATGTCACTAGGCATGCATCACTTGAATAATTAAACTATGAGTAATGACCCGCGAGTAATGAACTATTACTCACCGGTAAAAAAAGGTGTTATCATCTATTCAAAAATAGTGAATAATGAACATGTTATTAAACTTCGTGGAAAAAATATTTAATTAAACAGAACATTTAAATCTTGTAATAGTATTATTTTAATTTCACTTGATTTTATTTATGGTTTGATGGACCCCTAAAAAAACAAAACCTTTTTACTTAATATAAACTAAACCGATTGCTAATCGTTTAAAATTTTTAAAACTAATAACAAGTTTTTAAATATTTGTTTTTACTTTAAAATTCCGAATAAGTATTAGGCAAACTCGTACATTATGTATTTCCCGGTTTTTTTTTTGCTAAATTAAAATAAAAGATGAAATCGCAAAAACACAGGTAATTAAAATAATTTTCCCAACTATTTTATAATTATTTAAATTTTTTAAAAATTTAGCGTACGCCTATACAAACATTTGTCATAGCATTGTGACTGCTGTTCGTCCTCGGTTTTTTAAGTCCAAGCTCAATTGGGTCTCGCAGTATTTTTTTCATCGACGATTTGCCTCGAAACGTCTCATAAAAAATTTTTTCGTATTTTTGGTATGTGCGCCTCTCATTATGAAACATGATGTACGAGGCAGAACAGTTTTCTTCCACCTCATATCTTACCACCAAAAATGCACGTTTATTCAGTATATTGCAGACAATGTTTATATAATTGTAAATACATTGAACGTAATAATACGCTTTACATAATGGGTTATAGGTATTGAATTTTTTAATAGGATTTAATAAAATAGGGGCCGGGGTTAGGCCTACTGGGGAACCATGTTTAAAAAAAGGATGGAATAAACTTAGTAAATTTAAAAATGCTTTTTTAGAAATGGTAAATTTTAGGGGAAAAAAACCCAAATTTTTTTAGTCAATTACACGATCTACAATTTTTGTCAAAGCTATTTTTATTATTAAATTTAATCGTTTCGCCAAAAAATAAAAAAAAAACTTATTAAATTTTTGCACACATGAATCGATGGGGTCTTTCACAATTATTATAATGATATCCTTTAAAGTTCATAAAATTTTTTTGCTTGTAATTTATAAAGGTTACCCCCAATTTGGGCTAAATTAACATAAGTGGTAATAGGAGTGATAAGCGTAACTAAATACGAATTTTCAGATAAATCATCTGTGATCGTACCAATAACAATAAACTTTGCAAAAAAAGGTAATAGATTTTATTTTAAACTTTATTTACCTTATTTTTGTTAAAGAACTACACTTAATGGTATTTTGTCCGGTTAACAACTAGTATAGTCGCTTGTTTTGGCCTGTGTCAAATTAGTCTTCTGTGCGCTGTTGCAAATATTTTGTAAAGACAATTAAATGGACTGGTTTATATTGTCATTTAATTTTTATGTAAATATTATCTGTAGAATGTTTTGTAGTATGATAGACGTTTAACCAAAAACATTAACCTATTTTGCTTTGTAACGAAAAACTAAAACATTAAATAATTACAATAAACATCTGCCAGGTACATACATATGGCCTGTAAAATTTTTTTTTAAATAAAGAAAATAAAAATTATCCATTTAGTTTTTACAAGTTAATACAAAATTTTTGTAAACGTTTACTAATACTTTATAGCAAAAGAAACTAAAATAACTACAAAAAAATTAAAAACAAACTTTATTTTAAAAATTTAAAATTACAGTGTAGTCGTTACAGAGGCTTTAAAAACCCTTTCGGTTTTGAAATAAATTATCCTAATATTTACATAATATATTTTTAAATCTTCAAAGTTTCTAAATCGCATTTTCATTGGAAGTGACGAAAGAAAAACAAGTGAACCAAACTGTATCGGATTGGCCCTTTAAGGGCACAATGCGACCAATAGGGTAATTTTTGGGCCAAATTTTCTTTGCTTACGTCATTCTTAAATATTTTTAATTTGAAAATGGCCTAATAATAGATATAATACACGTAATAATTTATTTATAGTATTAACACTTTGGGATATTAACTTTTTAAAAAATTTTTATTTTTAAGAGTTGCTAAAACATGGATTGCCATTTAAATACTGTGTTAGACCGTTTTACTTATACGAGAATAATCGCGATTTTTAAAAAAAAAAAAACTAATTTTGTTCTATATTTTAACCAAGAAATGCGTCAAAGACATAGTCTTAATTCAATCAAATGGATTTTCTATTTGTCAAATTTATTCTAAAATTTCAATTTATTCCTGAATTTTATATTCCAATACATAGATCCAGAACATAGAGCTATTTAATCTTTTTTAAAAATGGCTAAATATTTAAGATGTACTTTAAATAATTGATTTCCATGTATCAATGTCACTTTTTGTCCATTGGGGTTCTTCTGATTATTTAACTTTTTGGATCATTTAGCATTTTTATAAATATAAAGTAAACCCAACCTTTGCAAAACCTAAAGGTATTAACTTTCTTATGTTTTCTATTTCTAACATAATTTGAAGAACACAAAAAGTTTTTTTTTATTTTAAAATTTTCCACCTTCAAAGATTATGTTATGCTAATAAATTGTCATCTGTTTACAACTTTAGCTTTTTTGTGCGCATGAGTATTACATACATTATAGCAAAAATTTACTGAAATTTATCATAATTTTTAAACAAAAATTTAATGTACTATTAGTCCAGTAAATGAAGGGACAAAGATGTAAATAAACCTGTAATTTTTTCCTTGTGGGCAATTCTTAGGTCTTCGGGGATGCCTTCGAGCAAGAAAAGTTTATCAACATTTATAGGGTGGAAAGGGCTAAAAATGACCCTTAAGGCCCGAAAATGGGTTTTCCGCTAACTGCTAAAATATGCGAATTGAGAATTTTTGTTAAAACAATAAATGAAGATCGCCTTATAGTCTACAAAAATAGCCCTTATAATTTTTTTCGAAAAACCGATAGTTTTCAGATAAGGGGCCCAAAAGTCCCCTCATTTCAGCTGCCGCTCTACCGCTAGAATGCCGCTATCTTCATGGATTTATTTATAAGCGGGCGGACGAATTGTTCCATTACTCGGAATAATGTACATTTTTTAATCATTTAAAGTTCATCGAAATGGGAAAACCCCTACCTATCATTGCATATGATTTTTCCATTCTGATTTTTCTAGAATTTTAAAAAAAAAAGCTGTCAAAGTTCTCATTAATTTATTGAATTTTAAAAAAAATGGTTTGTTATTAACATTTCTTTTATAATAAGACATTGGCATGTGTTCAATGATCCAGAAAATTTCCTTCACCATCTTTCTTGCGTTTTGATAAAAATTGTTTTGCCTATCTGCATTTTAGTCGTTTCCGGCTATTTGTCCAGTGTGGAATGTTATGGATTTTTCGACGGCCGTTTTTTGCGAAAATATTGTGGGAAAAAATGGTAAGGACCATTTTTTTTAGATTTTGAGGTATCTCATTTTTTATCTGAACAAAAATTCTCTTATTCGCATATTTTTTGGGAGATATTCGCGGGAAAAATCATTTTTGGTACTTTGGGGGCCATTTTCACGAGTTCCCAAAGTTTGGAATCGTCAGAAACTTTCGCTCGAAAACATCCGCGAAGACCAAGAATTGCGCCACAAATGAAAACTGTACAGATTTATTTACAGTTTTGGGTACTTTAAGGTCTTCGTTTTTGACATATTTTCCAAAGAGAATATATGAAAACTTCCGTCAAAATTTTGGAGATAGTCTTCATTTTATCATTTTCCCTAGAATTCTTTTTTTCTGTAAACGGCTTCGTACGCAAAAACAAAGCAAAAGATTTAAAATAATAAAAAAAAACAAATTTGTTCTTTTAAACAAATTTTATGCCTTTTTTTTTAGTTTTCTAAGGGGTATGAGTATCATCTTGTTTGTTTTTCCCAATCACAAAATTTAATCCATAAATATCTTTAAAAAATATGAAAATATTTTTTTTATAAAATAATCAGCCAGAAAATGTCTTGCATAAATTTTAAAATTTTTAAAAAAATACCAATACAATTATTTTATTTGGGACTTTGTAAAACATTTTTATTTAGGAATACTAAAGCTTTTTATTATTTTCCTATAGTAAACTAAAAAATTATTGCTTTTTAAACATTTTAAAACTACTTATTTAAAATAATATAAAAAACAATGCCTTCGGATTTTTAAAATAACATTATTTTTGTTAAATTTGACAAAAAATAAATTTTTAAATTTAATGCTGTCACAGGAGGTCAAAAAGTTTGAAACAAATGGGAAAATTCTTTTCTTATTGAGGTATTAAAAAAATCTTAATTTTTCACTGATTGCTGGTTTGGCGGCACATTTAAAAAAAGTGAATGAAACGTTAAAAAGTAAGGTTAGGATTTTAAAAAATAGAAAAAATTAAACACTAAAAAAAATTTTTGAATTTAATTGGTTCTATTTACTAAATTTTAAAGAAAAATATAAACATTTAAGAAATTGTAATTTTTGCGACGTACTGTATTCCTACGTAATAATTTTTCGTTTTTGTCACACAAAATAAATAAATATTTTTTTTAACGTTGATGAAACAGAAAAAAATTAAAAAATTACTGTAGACATAATGCCTTCAATGCTCTGAAAATACTTGATATCTGCAATTTGTACGTTGGTTCAATTTCAAAAAAAATAGTTTGATATAATTTTACCTTTAATTTAATCTTTTTGAGATTAATTCTAACAAGATATTGGACACTGTGACCAACGTATTTAAAGTTTTGCTATCTCTTATTTGCTTTTAGATACGGGACATTGAAACAAGTATGGCATCACATAAACAGGTTTATTTTAGGTTTTTTATTGATAAAAAAATACATTTATTTGTTTTCATTTATAATCATTTATTAGGTGCTAATCAAATGATTTGTAATAACAAAAACGAGACAGTATATCGCAAAAACAACAATTTCCTAAATGTTAATATTTTCTTTTGAAATTTAGTAAGTAAGCCAAAAACTAAATTCTAAACAGTTTTGTCTAATAACTTTTTTCTTTGTTTTAATTGTCTGAAATTTTAGTATATTATAGTACTTGACCCACCGATTAAAAGTTCCAGTGGGCACTACTTCCAGAAATCAATAGTTTTCGTGCCAGACTTCAGAAGGCTCGATGGTTGGTTACCTATACCGGGTCTACCAGACCATCCTCTACTCCATCTAAGAAGTATAGTATCAATTTTCGGGTATGCTCTATCAAATGGCGATAATACGCACTTTCCGCTCCCACTGAAAGTAGGTGGCCCAGCTGAAAGCTCGCTTTTCAAATAGTACGCCTATTTTGGACACAAAAGTAAATTTTGTGCCGACAAATATTCAAAATAGCAGTATTTTAACTTCCGGTCCCGGCTGAAGAAGAAGGTGATCCGAACCGGAAGTTTAGATTTTTAGATAAAACATGTAGATTTTTTTCAGAGAATTAAGTTTTCTAAATTAACTTTTGTCCAAAACAAGCATGTAAGTTTAGATTTAAAAAAATCATACTATACGTCTTAAATGGTTTAGTTGGTAGACCTGGTATAGGTATCCAGACATCGAGCCGTCCGGAATCTGTAGCACAGCAACTTTTTTTCTGTAAGTAGTGCCCATTATAACTTTTGATCGGTGATGCAAGTACTACAACATACTAAAAAATCAAGAAATTTGGCCGAGAACCAATAATCTTAAAGACTTTTGCTGGGCCCTTTGCTGTCATTAACAGCGGTCACGTGACAAGTGTCAAAATGTCATTTTTTGAGTTGTTCAACGTGCACAATTGATTTCCGGAATTTTTTTTGAATATCTCAATAACAAAAAAAAACACAAACTTATCTTTTGACCACCCTGCATATTTTTTTATTGAATATAATATCGATAAATGTCAGTATCCAAACCCAATTTGACCATCTGAGTATCGACCCAAAGGGAAAAATAGTATAACATTGACGTGGGACACCTGGTGTATTTGCAAGGCCGCAACTAAGACCCCACGAGACAATGCCTATTTGTTCGTAATCTTCCTGTCTGTCCGACAACGGGGCATATTAAGGGGCTTCCGCCATCTCCTTTACACGTATCTTTATTTGCTTGACCACCAGCACATACGAAGCTTCCATGTAAGGTAAACAAAGGTCCTAGCTTGGCTTCTCTCAAAACCGTGATACATTTGTTTTTTGGCATAAGTGCTAAGTTTACTTTCTTGAGAACGGACTGATAATTACCTGAAAAAATACAAAAAGAAATAATTAGAGGTCTTACAGATTTGGCCACCGATTTCATAATCAAAAAATTAACCTTAGATTTAAGATATCCAGTAAATGTTTACCATTAGGCCCGATCTACACTCTCCAGGAGGCAAGAGGAGAAGACGCGGATGCGGCGCACTCACGTCCTCTTGTCTTACCTTGTCTTGCCTCCCCGCAGGCAGTTAACGAAGAAGGCCACTAAAAAATGCAGCCTCCCATCGCTAGGAATCGTACGAAAACTCGCAGGGCCAAATTTATCCTTAGCGCCGCCCCTGGGCACTGAAGAAAATGCCGCCCGATCACCGAAATTTTACACAAAATTATAGTTTTGATATACAATTTTTGAAGTGAAACTTCTTTATTGACTTTTGGAAAAAAACTTATAGCAATGTTAAAAAAATCGTCACACTTTTCCTGTTACGCTCGACAATCACGGCTGCCGTAGGCGAGGCAAAATTTTAGGCAAATTCAGGGGTATTTCCTGTACATCCAGGAAGTTCCTCGTGAGAATTAAAAGCATCGGACGCTCCCCCCCGAGTTATTTGAATCAAAAGTATCAAATTTTTAATTTTAAAATAAATTAATAGATGTAATCGATTAAACTATTCAATGTATGTGAAACTTCCAAAACATTTTTTTTAATCATTAATTTTCTGAAAAACGCAAGAAAACGACATAAAAATATTTACAAATTTTTTAAAAACTACCAATTAATTTTTTTATTGTTTGTTTTTTTGAAAAAAAAAATATTATATTAATTTTTAAGAAAATGTATTAATAAAATTATTTAAATTATTTTAAATATTAGAGAATTCGGTGACTAATCGGTATAAGATAGGCGCGGACCATTGGGCGTGTAGAGCTTGACTTGATAATTTTTAACATTCTCTTGATTGGTAATTTATACATTTTTAAATATTAAACTGATTTCAAGCTATCCCAATCAAATTAATTGACTAATTTCTAATCAAAGAATTTTTCAGTACAGTTGTGGTCATTAATGCCTAGTTTACTAAAGTTCCTATCGCCTCTTTTTCTACTTTTTACCTTGGATGCTAAGTTTAGCTATTTAGTACACTTACTACTTTTGGTAGATAGTATACCAAGCATACTTAGTATACTATCTACAAAATATTTTTAGTATTTAAAATTATAGAAATTCGTGTCAAGCGTCCATGGATCTATAATAATGATAAATATGAGGGTTAATATATGCTGAGGTTATGATGCCATATGATAGATGAATAGAGACACGTAGACTCACGCCCCATATGTTAAACGCGCACTTGGCGCGAGACACTACTGTGTCGCCAGGCCTGTAAATTTTGCAGCTGGTTTATAAAATTTGAAACACTAGAACTTTTTTAATCATAAAATTACAAAGTGTATAAAAATTCTAAATATAATCTTAATAATGAAAAAAGTTATTTAATTTATTATACTATGAAGATTATTTCAACACAAATTCGCCGCCTCAGAAAATTTGTCGCCCTGGGCACTAGCCCAAAGTGCCCCTAGTGTAAATCCGTAACGTCGGAACTTCACAGACTTTAGATATTACTTTACAGCGCTAACAAAGAAAAGTAATTCCAACAAAAACAAATAGTTTTTTATCTTGGGACAGCCCACGAAGGCTAAAATCCTAAGTACCAACGTAGTCTTAGGTGAAGTAAGAGGTAACTTATTACCACAGGATTTAAATATTTGGAAATTTTCAGGAGAAGATAAAATCTTTACAGGCAACTTAAACACCCTTGGGATTATCATATTGGTTGCCTATAATCGAAATACATTCAGAAAAAAAAGCTAGAAAAATCATGGTTTCCAAAATTTATTAACAAAACTATCGACGAAAAGGTATTGTAACTAATTCCGGCATTAATTGGCGATTAATGATCTCAGCCCATGGCCTCGATCATTAATGCCCCTCTTATATTACCCATGTTCGTTAAATAGCTAGCTATTAGTTTTAAGTGAAACAAACAGGTACACAACTATTTGTAAAATTTATTCTGAAATTTTGATTTACTTCCCTAATTTTATATTCTAAATACATTGGTAATTAAATACATAAAGCCATTTAATAAATTTAAGCAAAAATGTCTTAATCATTGATTTAAAATAAATCAATGATTATCCATAAATCCCTGTTAAAACTAACATAATATGCTGGGCACTGATTAGATTAGATTATTTGAGCGGAGATGGCGAAAAATGACCTCCACCACTGCAACCTTGCCAGATTTATTGTGGTTTCTCCTATCGTTCTTTAGAGTACCTTGTCCAAGCCCGTCTTCTTAACTAGACTCCAGAGTCTCGACACTGGCCACTCCATATAACTTGGCGGTTTTGGCTTCTCCTTCCCAAGCCTAGTAAACCTAAGCCTGCATAGTGCTCGCAATGGCACCACACATGTAAGGCTGTTTCTTCAGCCTCCTGGCAGAACCTACACAGCTATCCTCCACAGGTTTATTCTTTCCAGGTGCTTGTTGAGTTTACAATGTCCTGTTAGTTGACCTACCGTTATCCTTACGACCTTACGGCTGTGGCTCAGTAGGTCCGATGTAAACTTGGCCGAGCAGGTCTTAATGAACTGCTTTGCCTGTCGTTGTCCCGGTGTTTGTACCCACCAGCTTTGAAACTGTCTGTCTACCCAACTCTTAATAGATGCTTTGAAGAGACCTGCCGAGATACCGCAGAATGGCTCCGGGCCTATCATTTCCTCGGCTGATCCTCTTTTGGCTGGCCTCTTCGTTACCTGGATGGCCCTCGTGGCCTGGTACCCAGGCTACCGTAAGTTTGTTTTCCAAGCCGACTTTTTCCAGGGCCTGTATACAGTCCCCGACTAGTTTGGAAGTAACTTTTGGGGAACTGATGGCCTTCAAGGCCGCTTGGCTATCTGAGTAAATGACGATATTTTTTCCTTTACTCCCTTTTTCTTTAATCCTCACGGCGCAATGCACTATTGCTGCGATTTCCGCTTGGAAAACCGTGGCGTGCTGACCGAGACTTAAGATTACCTTTTCTCTAGGCTTTTCTCCATAGATGCCAGCTCCTACACCCTTGTTGGCCGATCATATCTGGTATACAGTTTACAATGATAATTATAAGGTAACAGTATGTAAACATATTTTATTTTTTTAATCCAAAACCGTTTGTCTAACGAAAAAAAGTCAAGAGGTTCTTTTTGTTAGCAACTAATAAGCGATTACAAAACTGATTTTTATTTTGATAAAAAACAGTGGCGTGCCATTTTTTAATGTAATAAAATTATATTTTGGTCAATATCAACGGTTCAAAAAAGGTAGATAATAAATTCTTTTCATTAAATTATAAAGAAATTTATCCTCTTTTAAAATATATAAAAATTAATATACCATAACATTTGTTTTTTTTTTTTTGAAAAAAACTCAAAAATTTGCTACCATTTCAGTTAACGCCATCTAGCGGCGACAGCAAAAGTCAAAAATTCAAAACCAAATAAGCGTTTTGTAGTGCAAATTATGCTCTTTCATATGAGCCTAAGTTTGCTAAAATCGGTCAAAAGAAACGGGAGAAATCTTGGTTTGTTTAAAAAAACAATTGAACTTCCCCACCGCTTTATTTTGATAGATAGAACAAAACGTTTTAGACAAAAAATGTAGGGAAATGGTCAGTAAATATGAAAATGATATAATCGATATACTTTCATTAAACAAAATTCTATAAAAATCCCATTTATCTACTTGGTGTGGGTTGTAACGCCCTCTAGCGGACGTTTGACAAACTCGAAAATAATTTCCAGCAATTTCTCTTGGCTACTTTTATTATGATTTTTTTTCTCAAATCTATACGACCAATATCTTATGAGATATGGCCGCTCGCTACACTTAACTGATCACCCTGTACAACCAACTGTTGAAACAACTTTAATTTATCTACCTATATCTGACATAATTTAAAGAACACACATTTAAAATATGAAATTCTGAAAGTAAATTAACATTTAGAACAAAGAATCCCGCACTAATTACATTGAAAACCGGCATCGGTAAAATTGTTTGAGACAGTAATATGTATGTAAACTGAGGACCTAATCTCTTTATGACATGTAAATTGACGATCGTTTAAAACAGGGAATAATAATGTGACAGATAAACTGGGGACCAAATTAAAGCAGGTAAAAATTACAAAATTTACCGAATGCCTCAATATTTTAAATTTCTTGAAATTATTATAATTACATTTTAATAAAAGAAAGGGTTTTTAACCTTACGTAAGCTTACTTAATCTGAATTTACTATATTTTGAAGTCAACTAGTGTAAACACAAAGTATAAAATAAGTGAATTTGAGTTTATATCAAGTCAGCGCGGCTGCAAATTATTACTTTTAAATGGCTCTACATATTAAAAAAAAGTTTTAAAAATTCATAAAACTAAACGTAGGTATAAACGGTATAGTCTGTCTCAAAGTATATCGTTATGGTTTTTGACGGACCATACCCCAATAAACCTTTAACGATTTTATTACCTTTTGTTATTGGGTAAACCCATTTGTTCATAAGGGCAGGGGTGGGCCAGGTATTTCTTGAGTATTAACCATTAGGCATATAAATATTTTGGCTAATATTTTAGTGGCAGTGTTGAATAACCGTTTTTACTGTGCGTTTCGAAAAGTTGTTTTACGAGAATATAACTATGTCGCGTCGAAATCATTTGTCATTAGATGCAAAACAGGTTGTGAAAAATGTGTATGAAACTTTAATCAGTAGAGGTCTAATTAAACAAGAAGCTTTAAAAGAAACCTGTCTACTTACAAAAATTCCAATATCATCGATAAGGGATATTATTATTAGTGAAGAATTGAACAAAAGAAAAAAGCGTAGTGATTTTCAATCTCACTGTATAGACAATAGTGATCAGGATCAATAAGAAGGAAAATATATTGTCTTTATGAAAGCGAAGCTATTCCTACCTTGGATAAACTGAAAAAGAAGACGAAACCAATATAAATATTAGTAATTGCATATGAATTTAGGACTCCCAAAAGATGCGTTTTTTTGTAACTGAATTCAAAATAAATATAATTTTCTAACAAAAACTTGATGAAGCTGGTGCTTTGTGTAGCAGACGGCTGTGGTAGCTTGCGTTATCCATGACAATAACACTGTTTGGAATATTTTTTACAAGATAATTTTGAAACCAGTTTTTAAAAGTTCTGCACTTGTATCCTCATGATAATCCAAGCTAGAATCCTTAACATTCTTTGCAGACAACAGCAAGCAGTTTGGGGCAAATCCGTCTTCTGAACCAGCGTGTATTATGGTAATGCGTTTTCCTTTATTTGAAGGTGCTTTCGTCTGACAGTTTTGACTGGAATCAACATATCCTTTGGATACTGTGTCGTGTGTATCGAACCATGTTTCATCAAGGTAAATTATGGATCTGTTTTCTAACCTATACCTTTTAATTTCTTGAAGGTAATTAAATCTCCAAGTGCGTAATCTGTGCGATTCCATTACTACTTGTCTTTTGTCTATTTTTCGGTATTTAAATCTCATTTTACAAACAACTCTATAGAGGGTGGCACGGCTAATATTTATATTGGTTTCGTCTTCGTCTAGCTTCTTTTTCAGTTTATCCAAGGTGGGAATAACTCCGCTTTCATAAAGACAATATATTTTCCTTCTTATTAGGTCCTGATCACTATTGTCTATCTATACGATGAGATTGAAAATCACTACGTTTTTTTTTTGTTCAATTCTTTACTAATAATATTATTTATCCCTTATCGATGATATTGAAGTTTTTGTAAGTAGACAGGTTTCTTTTAAAGCTTCTTGTTTAATTAGACTTTTACTGATTTAAGTTTCATACACATTTTTCACAACCTGTTTTGCATCTAATGACAAATTATTTCGACGCGACATAGTTATATTCTCGTAAAACATCTTTTTCGAAACGCACAGTAAAAACGGTTATTCAACACTGCCACTATTAGCTAAAATATTTATATGCCTAATAGAATCTCAAAAATACCTGGCGCACCCCTGCCCTATGAACAAATGGACCCAATAACAATAGGTAATAAAATCGTTAAAGGTTTATTGGGGTATGGTCCGTCAAAAGCCATAACGATATACTTTGAGACAGATTATACCTGTTGTACTTAAACACATAATAAATGCAGTGCTAAGATTTTCACTATTTGCGAAGACTCTGTTATTAAGCCCTTAGTTCTGGTCGGTCATGGTTAGTTTTGGTTAGTTAAAGAGGCTTTTTATTGTCCCAAATTGAAAAGCCTTAATTCTGGTTAATTAAAGTTGCTTTTGATTTTCCCCAATTATATTTCAAAGATATCTACATACATCACTAAAAGTAGGAACAGAAAAATTTTCCTTTAAAAAACGGTTAGTCCTCAGTTATGTGTAATTAGTGCGGGGTCCTTTGATGAATGGGAATCCTATTTTATTTAATTAAGACCTACATTATCGGACCCGAAAATTGTTCTGTATCAATTCGCGCGCATTTTCTCAAGTTCCTTGGTTAAAATACGGAACATCTTCGGTATTTTTAATGCAACAATTTTATTTTTACACTAAATTGAAACACAATAGTTTATAAACACCTTTTAAAAACTTGTTTTTATATTTATTTTATACCTATTTTTCATTTAATTGTAAACATTTACTTTTAAATGCCGCCACCATGTATACAATAGGGAATTTTTAAGCAAACATGGCCGCCCCGTTTGAAAAAGGTGTTAAATAAATAAAAATACAAGGTTTTAAAAGGTGTTTATAAAATATTGTGTGCCACTTAGTGTTAAAATCAAGAATTGTGTACAAAAAGAAGGGAGAATATAGTGTAAATGAGGGTTGTTTGTTTTCAAGTTTGATGAGGGATATCTCGAAAACGAAACGTTTCCGCCAAAAAAGGTTTTCAAATTCGTGATCAGCGCCCCAAAAAAACTCCCGTATACCAGATTTGGTCAAAATCAGAGTTGCGGCCACTTTCTAAACAATTACCAAAATTTTTTAATTGTTTTGGCAATTCTGTCAATAGAGGCTTGTACCTTAGATTGTTATTTGCCTTAATAAAACTACAGTATAGCAAAACAAGTCTGTATAAGTTTTGCATATAATATTCACTTAAAATAGTGAAAGTCAACAGCAAATGTGTTAATTTCTTACCATATATGTGGATTTCATTAGGTATTAATCAGTTCTGTGAAGTACTTTACACAACTTATTGTTATTAAGTTACGAGAAAAATTTAATTCCAAAAAAGCTAATATCTTCAAATGAAGATAAAATCTACAGAAAGAACCAAAAGTACAAAAATAAGAGCCTTAAGTTTACCAATAAGTATACTCATGGACAAAAATATCGAATAATCTCAAAATTTGGCATAAGACGCAATGCTTATTGTCTGTATCAAAAATATTAATGCTACCACTTAGAAATTATTAAACAAGGTGACTAAAATGTAAAGTGTTAAGAGAGGACAATCTCACAATATTGTATTATTAAAACATTTGTTTTGTTACTAATAAACTACACAGAGTGTAGAAAGTTTTTAAGAAAAGGGATGCAATAGTAATTAAATTGCCATTATTGATTTAAAAATGTGTAACACTCTGTGGGGTTTATCAGTAACCCAACAAATCTTGTAATAATACACAACTGTGAGATTGTCCTTTTTTAACACTTTACATTTTACTCACCTTGTTTGATGATTTTTAAGTGGTAATATAAATATTTTTGGTACAGACAATTAGCATTGCATCTTATGGCAAATTTCAAGATTATTCGATATTTTTGTCCATGAGTGTATTAATTAACTTATGCAGCCCAACAAAAGTGGCAGTATTCGTAAAAAATATTTACTCTTTAGTCCGATTTTGTTTGTTTTTTTTTTAATTTCCTTAAAATTTATCATCTGCTTCAATTTTTATAAAGAATAAAACTTTTAAAATTAACATTTAAAAATATTGCAAGTCTATTCTGTACTATGGGTTACTCACCCTCTATGTATTAAATAAGTTAAGAACAATTGATAGTTACCTTGTCTAAAGGAATTTTTGCCCCAACCTGAAGCAACACATCGAGCCATATCAACTTTTAGTTTGCGCGGTGGTAGGCAGATTATTCCAACATTACGTGTAAGTTTGAAAGGTTCTGTTAGCACTAAAAGGGCTATATCATTTCTTAAAGACCCTGCATGAAAGTGAGGATGAATAATGATTTTTTCAACTTTTCTATCTTGATGAGGCATTGGTTCATTTGTATGTTCCCAATGCCATTCGCCAGCTCTCACAGTATATTTTGCAGGAGCTGAAACACAGTGCGCTGCTGTAAGTGCCACTTTTGGATGAATTAGTGAAGCTCCACACTTGTACCTTACGCCTTTTAAAATGCCTAACATCCAAGGAAATTCAGCAAAATCAGCTGTGTTGTGTTCTCCTAGAATTCTGCTGTCATACCTTTCACCGTTGGTAATAACGGAGGGTATTGCGTTTCCACGTATCCCACATTCAACTTTACAACAAACATCTAGGTCCCCTGTACACGCTGATCTGCTACCATCGTCTGTACTTTTGCTTCTGATATCCATTATGCCTATTCCGTCTTCGTCTAATCCGCTGAGGTCCTCTTTGCACTGCCAAAAAGGCACACATACACAATGTTCAAAAAATGTTTCCTTTTCTAGTAAGTAGTCGTCTAAATCAATGTTAAAAAGTGCTTGTACAAGGCTTGCAAATGATAATATGTAGAGTAAAACCAGCACACGTTTCATTTTTTGTCATATAATTTTTTATAAATAAAAATGTCGTACGAGTGTTTAAGTTAAATATTATTATTATTTAAATTATTTACTTTTACGGAATACTTTTTTAACACTTTTATTTTACGTAACGCCTTTCACACCCGTGTTTACAACCGTATTTTGTCAGAATTTTATGTAAACTAAAAGTATAAACGTTACAAAAACGTGGAGGTATAACATCCATACCGATTTTTACTTGTCTGTATCCATAAACCAATAATTTGCATTTGTCTGCCCAATAAACACCCTTAAATTGGATATTTATTTTAAAGGGTCCGTTACCTGAAATCCCTTTTATTTGTTATTCTTAATTTGTATTTTAATCAACAATACCTTACCTACCTGACCACTTTTTCTGGTTGCTGATATAAAAATACTAAAGTATTTTTTAAATTTGTGAATTAGTAAACATATTTATACACAGCTACCGGAAAAGTCAATACTTAGTTGGACTAAATCCACCTGGTGACTTCTAAATAAGACCTCTGCCCGTATTTTTTTGTGTTTTTATTTTGAAACATTGATCTTATAGTCCGGGAGGCCACCGCAAAAAAGCTGGCCAATAAGAGATACCCATGAACCATTTTTTTATTACTATAAACTATAGTCAATTCAAAGCCGCACCGGTGCCTTAGCTCAGCGGGTTTAAATTGCATTTTTTTTTTACCTAGGAAAAATCGGTTTTTTCAATATAACTCCAAAACTATTGATTTTAGGAAAAAAAGGTATATAATCAAAATTAATGCTCTAATAAAACTAACGATTTAAATTTAAAATAAAAACGCAAATTTGCTTTTTAATAAGCTCTATGAAACATTTTTAATAAAATAAGTAATAAAGGAGATTTAAGCCAAAAAGTGATTTTGACCATTAAAAATTTCGCTAATAACAATTTTTTTTTCTGGTACAATTAAGTATACCAACTCCGATCCATCTAAAAATTGATTCAAAATGTTCTATTCATTGAATGAAACAAACTAATACACATGGCACAGATATTTTATTTATTTTGTTTGTTTTTTTTTTGGTCCAATAACTGTACCCATTTTGATCCACTTGAAACTTTAACTAAAAGAAAGTTTAAATTCTATTTTCTCCTCTATCTGGCAGGACGCTTGACATTTCTCGATCGCCTATGCAACTATGTGCATAGCTCATCATTTAAATATTTTTATTATTGATTTAAATATTAATATTATTAATTTATAAAGACAGTTACTCGTTCAGAATGATTTGGGGAAAATTTTAATCGTATTTTTAAAATCGATTTTTATAGTTAATTTAGCGTTAAGCTTTCTACTTCTTCTAGGCTTACAATCAAATAATACAAATAATAGCAACATAGAACATAGAGAAATGGCAAGTGTCCTGCCAGGTATATAGCACTCACATAGACGTAGCACATTTTTTTTTCAGTTGAATTGAATTAGGGTTTAAACTTTAATTTAATTATATTTTAAAATGGCAACAAAAATTGGTAAATACAATAATTTGAATAAGAAAAGCTTTAAGCCTGGAGAAAGTGGATAGCTTAATAAGAGAAATGTTTTAAAATTTTAACGCTAAATAAACATTTTTTTTTTAATGTTAAATATATGATTAAAATTTTCTTAAGATCATTATAAACGAGTAACTGCCTTTAAAAAATTTTAATATTATTATTTAAATCGATAATAAAAATATTTAAATGATGAGCTATACACATAGTAGCATAGGAGATCGAGAAATGTTAAGCGCCCTGTCAGGTATATAACACCCAGATAATTACAGATTTACATTAGTTTTCGAGATATTTGCGTTTTTATTTTAAATTTAAATCGTTAATATTTTAAAAACTAAAAGGGCTAAGAAAAATTTTATTATTCAAAAATGACGTAGTTTTATTACACCATTAATTTTGATTATTTACCTTTTTGTTTCTTAAAATCAATAGTTTTCGAGCTATATTGAAATAAACCGATTTTTTACGATTTTTCCTAATTTAAAAAAAAATGCAATTTGAGCCGGCTGAGCTGAAGTACTAGTGCGGCTTTGAATTGACTATAGTCTATAGTATGAAAAAAATGTTTCATGCGTATCTCTTATTGGCCTGTTTTTTTGCTGTGGCCTCCCGGACTATTAAATGAATCGCTAAACAAGTCAAATTGCTAAACTATAGAGGTCGACTTTTAAGTTGATAATTTTTTTAACTGTGCATAAAAGTCTTTAAAATAAAATTTTTAAACATATTTTTTTCCAAATAAAGAACAAAAAACTTGTATTTGTGGTATGATAAAGGACGTGTAATACGGTTAGAAGGGAATCCTCTGCTTAACGTTATCACTGACATTTGACAACAGTTTTTGTAAATAATATAGCCACTAAGTCAGTAATTTTGTTAGTAAACTATTTTAATGATTTTAAAGTAACAGCACCATCACGACCTGATTAATGCAGTGCACCATATCGATCTGATAGGCTGCCGAGTTTCTTACAAAAAAAACATAAACGGACCAAATTTTTTTAAACCGATCTGTTAGCCTTACCTAAAATTTAGGTGCATAGAACAAAAAAAAAAAAAAAAAAAGAAAATCTGTACCAAAGTTAGCTTTTTTTTATATGAAAAAACCTATGAAGAATAATGACTATTCTTCATGTTTTTTTATATTAAAAAAAAACAAAAGAAAGCTATCTTTGGTACAGATTTAGTTTTTTTTCTGTAATATAATCGCAATACTGTCAATAAGACTTTTGTAAAGAATCGAAAAAATAAACAAAATGGTTATTTTATTGAATCTTAGCATGCATTTTTCGCAAAAAAGTCGGAAAATCCGCTAAAATTGACCACCAAAAAAAATTTACAATAAAACTGTAATTGCCCGATTTAAATTAAATAAACGGACTAGTATCTACCTTCGAGCATATACCTACTAGAGGCAGCCATGCCGCTCGGCAACAAGCGTGCAAGAGAAAAAGAAAAATCGGATTAAAACCTTTCTCTCTCGCTCCAAAGGGCTGATAGGTAAGTGGGAGGGGTATATATCCCGCCCACCAATCAGCACGCCGAGCGAGTATTTTGTAAATTCTTGTTACAACAAAAATAGTAGACGACAAAATAAATATTAATTTTACATCAGCATTGTAAACTGCCTAAATTTTATCTTTCCACTGACTAATCGTACGATCAGTTTGCGAAAAACCAGGAGATCTTGACTAAATAAAGTTATGATCTCCTATATTGCTAAAATGTTTAATGGGTTTTTGTGGTATACAGGGTTAGTCAAAAGTACCGTAACGTTTAAATACTTTTGAAACCGTTAAAGCTGCGTTTACAATATTCGGTAGTTGAGATTTTTTGCCATGCGGAATTAAACAGTGATGTCTGCACTGTTGCCAGATTTCCCAGTTCTGTGCTAGACGTAGTGATGAGCAAAGCAAGCCTGGTCTTGCTCTTGGTCTTGGTCTTGCAAGCCAAAGGAAGGTCTAACCACAACTAACCAGTTATGAAATTTTCTTGAAAATGATTCTAATATGTAAACATTGATTTCTGATTAAAAAAAAAAGTTATTCAAAAATCTTTTCAGTTCATGTGAACTTTTTATCTTTAAATTAGTCAAATATTTGCCTTACAAAGTTCGTACAAATACTTTATAAACATTCTGCATATACAAGGTGGCTCAATACTGTGACAAAGCTCGATATCTCCAAAACCCGTTCGTCATGGTGAAAAAATTATGGAAAAAAAGGACGTAATATGTGAAATAATTTTCTATTCCAGAATTTTCCAAAGAATCCACTACCATTCAAGAAAACTCCCTTATTTTTAGCTTTTAACCTAAAATATAAAATTTATGACAGAACATTCCATTAAAAAGAATCAGTACCCTGTATATTATGCTGTAAGTTTGTTAAACTCTCATATAGAAACAATGTCAACGTAGAATGGTTTTTAAATATAATTTTCGGTTTTGATTAAAAATCACGTCATTATTATTATTTTAGCATTGTAGTGCCTTTTACGTCAAAACCGGAAGTGGTATTTAAAAATCCATTTCTATTACATTTATATCTTAGTTTTCAGAAGCAATCTAATGGTGCCACTTCTTACAGTGTAGAACAGAAATAATGTTTTTCTGGATTTTGAAAATTTTTGATCCACCCTATAAGTGGCATCACTTAGCTAAATAAAAAAAAAACATTTGGAATATAAAAGTTATTTTTAGCTTCTATAACTTTTGTACCCCCAGCTTTTTTCTGTCGTGAACGGTTTCGCAGATATCGTGCTGGGTCGGACCATTAAGTCACAATCCTATTATTTTTGAAACATGTTATTGAATTTACTCATAATCGTTGTTAAAGAACTGTACAAAGTGATCCATTTAATTATTTTTTTATTAAAGAAACCTGTTACTCATTAAATAATTGCCTTTTTTGGCAATTCTCGCCACATTTTTTGTCATTTCTGTACGAAATACCTTTTTATATTGAATAAAAAAATTGAATATTATAATTTTTTTAAAAAAGTTGCAGAACTGCAAGAGTCTTGCAGGTCGGTCTTGGTCTTGCGCAGTCTTGCATTCCTCGGTCTTGGTCTTGGTCTTGGTCTTGCATACCCTGGTTTGGTCTTGGTCTTGCAAGCGAAAAGGCGGTCTTGGTCTTGGTCTCGGTCTTGGTCTTGCTGCAAGACCAAGACCAAGACCGGTCTCGCTCATCACTAGCTAGACGTAAACTTATTGTTAAATTTTAACGAATTGGGCGAGCTAAATTTAGTAAGACCTTTAATCTTGAAAATTATACCTCTGCTAGTTGCTGAGAAACGAAAACATCGTATTTTTAGCAATGAGAACCGGAGCGCTGAAATATATTTAAAATTTCTAAAGCTGCGTTCACAAATTTGGTATTTTGAAATTGAACCGTGATAACGGCACTGTTGCCAGATTTTACCAAAAATGTGGTCTTGTCATATCTCCGCAACTAGTAGAGATAGAATTTTAAAAATTTGGGTACGCCAACTTAATTAACTGCAAAGAAAATAAATACTTCGTTTAACAGAACAAAAATAGTACGTGTGGCGCAAAACTGGGAAATTCGGCAGCAGTCCTGATATCACTGTTCAATTCCATGTACCCTAAAAACCGCAAATACCGAATTTTTCAAATATAACTTTAGCGGTTTTATGGCCGGTTGCACCAACAATTTTAAGGAACCCTTAGCGTTAAGTTTTCCTTAAATCTCCAATGTAGCCAATCACATTGTTTGTTTGGCTATTTTAAGGATTATCTTGTGCTAAGGGTTCCTTAAAATTGTTGGTGCAACCGGCCACTAAAGATATTTAAGCGCTGCCATACTTTCTGCTAAAAATGCGGTGTTGTCTTATGTCTGTAACTACTAGAGAATTTTGAAAATTTAGGATTATACTAAATTTCGCACGCATTGCAAAAATAATAAACGCGATATTCCATTTAAGATAACAAAAAGATTGTTCATTCCAAAATCTCTCTCAATAACCCCTGTTACAGAAGTTTTGAGAAAAAAAAATGCAGGTGTTCTGCAGAAATATGGATGCCGTATATCAAGGTGATCCTTAGAATTTACAGTTGCTATGGTTTCGCCATTTTGATAAATATGTCATAGTTGTTATAATTTATTTCGCAATGGCATACAAGCTAGATATTCGGAGAAGTATTTATAAACTAGTTGCCCAAAGAAGAAATAGTAAGGAGTTTTCAAGGCGAAAATATTTCGAAATCCACCATATATCGAACAGTTTGTTAAGAAAGGAACCCCTGTAAACCCCCAAAAAAGGGGGGCCACTGGGGGTTTCTTTTTCCAAAAAAAGGAAAATTAGTTCGAAAAAGTAAAAAAGTCGTTTGACAGTTCCCCCAAAAAGGGGATCCCCATTTCACCCTTTTACCCGCAGAACTCCCGGGGGAAAAACGGGGTTTTTTTACCGATAATACAAGATTTCCCCAAAGAAGGATATGGGAAAAAACAAATTTTTTTGGGGTAAAGTATTGGTATGGTGTCCCCTATCAAAAAAGAGGTGTACCCCGGCCTTTTTTTTGGTCATGTAAGAGGAGAGGCAGTGAATGCCGAGGTCAAATCAAAATTGTTTAACTAAATTGCTTAATTTTATCAACGTACATCACGATGATGGAAATTATTTTTTGGCCAGATCTGGCCCCCAGCACATTGTGCCAGAGCTACACTTGACTGGCTGGAAGAAAAAATATTCCGTAGGGCCCAGGATTGAAAACCCCCCCAATCCCCCCCAGCCAGGCCAATTAAAACTTTCTGGGCTCGTTTGGGCCCCCAGAAAGTCTACGATAACGGCTGGGAAGCGGGGAAACAGGAACTTCGGCAGCGAATCTTCCAAAAAGTAAAAAAAAATAAATATACATGATCCCCAAAACCCCTCATGAGACCAGTTAGGCATATTTTACGAGTCATAGAAGAAAACGAACCCTTAAGGCCCCCACAGACCTCGTTCTTTTTAAGCAGTTTTAATCGTGGCGATAAAAAGCGTCGATTAACATTGCCAGTTTGTGGGCGAAAACCGAACATAAGACCGTCGGTGAAAAGCAGCGCTTAAAATCTTAATCGTCGATTCGTCCGTCTTTATTTAAAAACGAGGTGTGTGGTGCAGAACGTCTTTATTCGTCATTCTTGTGAAAAATAAAAACGCTTCATTTATGTTTTTTGGTTTACGACTGCAGCTTTCGGCGATTAAGGCGGTTTAAAATTAAATTAAGTGCTTTCAGCGATTAAGACGGTTTAAAATTAAATTAAGTGTAGGGAAATAAAAGTTTTGGTCGTCCGACTGAGCAGTCTTAATCGGCGATTAAGAAGAAAGAACGATAGTCTGTGGGGCCCTTTAGCGGCAATAAATTAAATTATTTTTGTATTGGCAAGGTGCGAAGTGTATGGTGGGGACAGAAGAATTGATTACAGCGCTCGCTGTGGTTAAATTTTTCGATAAATCATGCTTGATTTAAATGTAAACTATTAGGTAAAAATAATAAAAATGGTGCATAATACTTGTTGTGTGCTTGAATGTCAGAATACTGGCAGAAATAGTCACTGCAAATTTTATACATTTCTAACTGCTAGTTGGAAATTAGAAAACAGGTCAAAATGAATAAATGCAGTTAGAAGAAAATTTCCCGCTTAGCCGAATGACGTTCGGGTTTTGAGGTTAGGCAAACAACTTTCAAATTTGACGTAACAAGAAGAAAAACTTATCGTATCTTTTTCTGAAGTTTTTTAATGATTTGCGAGTTTTAAAAAGAAAAAGATTTTTTTTAATAGAGTCAGTAGTGTCTGTGTAGTCTTCTGTCATTGTGAATAGAGAAAATGGCTATAAAGCCTTTAAGTAAGTAAAGAATATATAGTGCTAAGTATATTGAAAAAGCCCTAGACTCGTAAGTTTGTCAGATAATTTTTCACTTATCGGACCAATTGCTGATTTTTGTCTAAGGTTAATAAAAAACTACTTATTCATTAATTGAAAATAAATTATTATTTTTAAAAAACCTGTTTAATATGCTACATTTTTAAAAAAAATTTTTTTTTTTTTTGTACTGACTTTTTTACTGGTATTTAACTTTATTTGCTTTTTATTACGCCGGATAACCTTATTCTCCAGTAATGAGGTCCGAGTTCGATTCTACAAAACTCCCCAAATCTTTTTTTTTTATTAAAAACACAACTTTTTATTTTTTTTTTCCTAAGTTTTAAAAAATTTTTTTCACTTCATATTGTACTTAACTTTTACAGTGCTAAAGAGGTTTATATATTTAATTTACGAAAATAAATAAATATTATAAGTAATCATATACTTATAAAAAACCAAAAAAACTGATAACGTCTCATAAGCTGTGTGATGATATTTTTTAAACCAACAAAGAGAGATAGCACTACCAAACCAAAAAAAAATTTTTTTCCTAAAAAATATCTCAAGATGGAGCGCTTCTAACTGCGCATGAGTAAAATTCTAACATCCTATTGGCTGGTCATCACAACGGTTATTGATCGTCTAAACTTTCACCAATCCCCAAAAATGCTCTTAAAGCATGCGCAGATATGCTGACTCCATCTTGAGATAGACAAAATACGTTTTTACATGGGACGTCGAATATGCCTTTTCTCTTTCTTGGGGTTTAATTATATGTCAATGTAAGCAGTATATTGGTTTTTTAAATATATGTAAGTAATCTTCCCCCCCCCCATGGCTTTGAAGCATGATTTAATGCAGCCGTCAGATGTCGTTGTCATCGCGCACGGTGCCAATAGCAATAATTGATTTAATTATATAATAAGTTTAAAAAAATAAAAGTTTATTTGAATAGAAACAAGTAGTTTCAATTTTTTTCTCAAAACTTATGTACCAGGGGTTATGACGTTAAGATGGTACAGTGCCCCGATCAACTTTTTTGCTAGCCAAGACGGATATTTATACAGTAATTCAAATTTGATTCTTAAAAATTTAAGGATAAATTGGCCATGAATTACCTAATTGCTTTCAACAAAAAAAAATTTAAAAAATTTT